>JAKTYB010000047.1:0-101796 GCA_030561725.1 Grinbergsozyma bentonensis | reverse complement strand
TGCCTCCGGCGGCCAGGGCTCTGCCCTTGGATCCCGTAGTGCTCGCTGCGCTCGCCGCCGGGCGCTGAAACGCGGGGCACAGCCCCGCGATTACTCGTTACGGGACCAGCGAGCGCGGCGAGCACTACGGGGTCTGGGGCAGGGCCCCAGCCGGGCCGGAGGCCATCACGGGGTACAGCTGGCCAGCGCAGGCATGCCTCCGGCGGCCAGGGCTCTCCGCCCTTGGATCCCGTAGTGCTCGCTGCGCTCGCCGCCGGACATTGAGGGAAATACTCGGAGAAATAGCATTGTACATAAATATCAGGCCAAAACACCCTTGGTGCTGGGCACATCGTTGCCGCCGGTGTAGCTGATAGCCTCCTTGATGGCGAGGGCGGTGGCCTTGAAAGCCGACTCGGCTCTGTGGTGGTCGTTGAAGCCGCGCAGGCAGTCGACGTGCAGCGTGATGCTGGCGTTCTGCGCAAACGACTCGAGCACGTGCGGGATCATCTCACAGCTGAGGTCGCCGATCTTCTCGCGCTTGAGCCCGAGCTCGATGACCGCGTGGGGCCGGTTCGACAGGTCAACCACGGCGCGGCTCAGCGCCTCGTCAAGCGGCGCAAAGCCCGTGCCAAAGCGCTTCACGCCGCGCACGTGACCGAGCGCTTCCTTGAAGGCGCTGCCCAGCGCCAGCGCGCAGTCCTCGGCCGAGTGGTGGTCGTCGATGTGCAGATCGCCGATGCACTCGAGAATGAGGCTCCAGCCCGAGTGCTTGGCCAGCGCGTGCAGCATGTGGTCCAGGAAGCCCACGCCGGTGTTGACCGAGACAATCTGGGCGCCGGTCTTTTGGTCGGCGACGTGCGACTCTTGTTTGGCGGAAAACAGGCTCTTTTCCAGAGCCACGTGGCCGCCGTCCAGGGACAGTGCAACCTGGATCGTGGTTTCGCCGGTGACTCGGCTGATGGTGGCTGTTCGGGGCATGGTGGAGGAGGTGAAATTTCATATCGCTTGTGACTGATAGGCTTGCCGACGGTGGGGCTGTGCCCCACCAAAATTTTCCGTGCCCGCCAGAATGTTCCGGGCGGGGGTGGAAGCGGGCAGCGGCAGGCTGGCTGGATGATAGGGCTGCCTTGGGGTCTGCTGCCTTGTTTGGCCTATGCTTAAATGACAGGGCTGCCTTGCGGCCTACTGAAATGACAGGGCTGTTCTCGTGTTCTCCTGGCTGGATGACAGGCGGCCTTCGGCCAACTGCTCCTCGCCTCGGCCGGCTGCTCCTCGCCTCTACCTATATACATCACTCAAACTCCCTCTCGAGCTGCAGAAACTCGGCCCTCAGAGCCTCGGCAGTCTCTGTCGTGGAGCGCGAACCGCCGCGGCGCCGCACGCTCAGAGTCCTGGACTCGGCCTCGCGGTCGCCAACGACAATCACATAGTGGTAGCCGTCAGCCGTGGCCTGGCGCAGACGCTTGTTGAGCGTGTCGGCCTGGCGGTCCACGTCGACCCGAAACGTGGCCCCGTGCAGCTCGAGACGGCCCGCACCGCCAAGCTCCTCGGCCACCTGCTGCGCATAGGCCGCATGCGCGTCCGACACTGGCAGCACCACGGCCTGGCGCGGCGACAGCCAGAACGGCCAGCGGTCGCCGTAGTGGTCAATCAGGATCGACATGAAGCGCTCAACAGACCCGTAGATGGCGCGGTGGATCATGACGGGCCGCTCCTTCCCGTGCGGAGCGTCGTACTGCAAATCAAACTTGAGCGGCAGCTGGAAATCGAGCTGGATCGTGGCCGTCTGGTGGTACTTCCCGTTGCGGTCTTTGGCCAGCACGTCGATTTTGGGGCCGTAGAAGGCCCCATCCTCCGGGTTGACCGACCACTCGGCGCCGGACTTCTCGAGAGCCGAGCGCAGCGCAGACTCGGCCCGCTCCCACGCCGCCAGCTCGCCCATGTATTCCGGCGGCCGCGTCGACAGCACCATGCGGTACTCATCGAGGCCAAACACCCGGTAGACCTCGGCCAGCATGGCAAGGCACGAGTCCATCTCTGTCTCGATCTGCTCGGCAGCGCAGAAAATGTGCCCGTCGTCCTGGTGGAACTTGCGCACCCGCGTCAGCCCCGTCAGCGCGCCAGACGCCTCGTTGCGGTGGAGAGGCGAGAACTCGGACAGCCGCAGCGGCAGATCCCGCCACGAGCGCTCTGTGTGTCCAAACACCAGGCAGTGACCCGGGCAGTTCATGGGCTTGAGCCCAAACTCACTGGCCCCGTCCTCGGCGTGCTCGCCGTGCCCGGCCCCAACCACCGAGAACATGTCGCCCTTGTAGTGTGCCCAGTGCCCACTGGTTTTCCACAGCGCAGGCTTGAAAATGAGCGGCGTCACCACCTCCTGGAACCCGTACTTGGCGTGGTGCATCCGCATGAAGCCGACGAGTTTGTTGAACAGCCGCGTTCCGGCGGGCAGAAAAAACACCGATCCCGGCGAGTGCTCGTCAATCATGTAGAGCTGCTGTCGCAGAGCGGCAGACCGCACCAGCTGCTGCGCTGTTGCCGTCGAGTGCGCGCGCACCAGCGCCCGAGGAATCAACATTGTCGTGATGTGACCGGTCAACTTTTCACTCCCGTGCCCCACCCCACTATAGCCCCACCACCGTGAGGCTGTGACAGTGGCGCGGACGGGCTCAGCGACGGAGCTACCGCCAGGCCAGCAGACGTTGGCCCCTCTGGAGCGCCTACCTCATGGCTGTGTTGGCTGTCCAGTATTATTGCCGTTATTGGGGCGCTGCCCCATCCACAATTTGGCTTCCGACAAGAGCGGGACTGCCAAAAGTACACAAGTCCTGCTCGGACCAAGGACCAATAATGAGTCCACCATATTCTGCTCTGTAATTCCCTCTTCTCTCCGGCCCGGCTGCGGCTGGAGCTCGGTCCCCAGACCCTCGCAGTGCTCGCTGCGCTCGTACCTGAGCAGGGTGGCTCTGCTCCACGAGTTGATGACCCTGACAGAGGCAGGGCGGAGAACAGTTCTCCAGCCGTGCGCTTGACTAGTGCTTCAGAAAGGGAACCCAGTAGACCCAGAAGCTGGGGGATGCGCTCGTACCTCTTCATATTCCTATTTCTGCTTACGCGGCAGACTGCCACGCAATCGACCAGATTCGGTGACAGCTGGCCAGCGGCCAGCTGTCACCGCATTCCAACATCACTCCACACCCGGTCACATGAGCTCTTTTCGTCCATCCGCCTGGGGTCCCGTGAGGGCATCGCTTAGTTTTCCCGTTCGGCTCAACCCTGGGGCACCGCCCCACATTTTAGGCAATTGGCAAATTGTGGGGTGCAGCCTCGGGTAGTCTTCGGGCCAACCGGACGGTCGGCAGGCGTTGCTGTGAGCGTGGTCGGGACAAGGGCGGCCTTGTGGACAAAAAAATCGAGCACAATAATATTAGACCGACGCCCAGACCGAGGCTCATTACATTCGCATACATATTTTCGTCCGCTCTTGACCCGGTACTACCACCTATCGGCGGTTGGTGGGCCCTCTAGGGGCAGTTGCACGAGGCCAGTACCCCGGAGGGGGGGGATCAGTCCAGGGGAGAGGGGAGAAAACAAGTGCGGGGGTGGGGTGCGCCCCCAATCTAGCTATCAAAGCTAGTGAACTGGTAAATTTTCCGGTACGGACCGGAGCAATCTCGAGAAAGCGTCGTGGCTCATGGCGTAATTAGGGGGGCTCCGATACGATAACTGCAAGGCCCTGGGCCGGAGCCGAAGACCGATGGGCAGGTACGGGGCTAGGCTCCGTCACATCCCGAAATCTGGGCCCAGATGCGTGGCAGCATCGCCCAAGTCAGCACTTGGCCCGTCCCGTCTTTTCCCGAGCGCCAGCTGCGGCCGAGTTCAGAAGGGCTGTGCCCGTGTGCAGGCGGGGGCAGCTGCGTCAAGGTACCCATCTGGGCTTTACCCCAGACTCTTGCCCACCAATCAGAACAACAGCAAACGATGCCAGGCGCAAACGAAAAGCGGCTGGAAAACAGCAAGCGCGGTAAGGGAGCTTGCGCCCATCGTGCCCCGCCGCCTTAAAAATTTCACCTCAAAACCGGGCCTAGAACCAACTTTTAGCCCACATATTCCGCTTTATCTGCACGATAATTCTTCGGACACGCCCAGTTGCCCATTTCCCTTTTGGGAAGGATTGCGGGGTGGGCCATTAACTTACTATAGCCTCTTCGGCCCAGGGTATTGTGAGCTAGCAAATATAAATAGAGACCGCTCGCACCCTTCTTGTCGTTGATCTTTATCACACTTCCATTTTACATCTTTCGTCACAAAAAAATGGTGCCTCCAGTGAATCAAACCCGCCTCCACCCTACCGGTGTCGAAGCCCCCATCGGCGCTACCGAGCTTGAAGAAGAGCTGCAGGAAAATGCCCACATTGACTACCACAAGGTCCAAATCACTCACAACCCCTCAGCTGCGGCTCTCTACGAGGATGCGCTGGTCCACGAGCAGGGCTCGGCCATTGCCTCCTCTGGTGCTCTTGTCGCCTCTTCCGGTCACAAGACTGGCCGCTCGCCCAAGGACAAGCGTATTGTAGAAGAGGCCGACTCTGTCGACAAGATTTGGTGGGGCCCTGTCAACAAGAAGCTTTCTGAGCACTCCTGGAAGATCAACAGAGAGCGTGCTGTTGACTACCTCAACACGAGATCGCGCATCTACGTCATTGATGCCTACGCTGGCTGGGATCCCAGATACCGCCTCAAGGTGCGCATTGTCTGCGCCAGAGCCTACCACGCTCTCTTTATGCGCAACATGCTGATCCGTCCCAGCGCTAAGGAGCTCGAAGAGTTTGGCAAGCCCGACTTCACCATCTACAATGCCGGCGCCTTCCCAGCCAACAGATACACCGACGGCATGACCTCCCCGACCTCGGTCTCCATCAACTTCAAGGAGATGGAGATGGTCATTCTCGGCACCGAGTACGCCGGCGAGATGAAGAAGGGTATTTTCACAGTCATGTTTTACCTCATGCCCGTCAAGCACGATGTGCTCACACTCCACTCGTCTGCCAACGAGGGCCCCAAGACGGGCGACGTCACTGTCTTCTTTGGTCTCTCTGGTACCGGCAAGACGACCCTGTCTGCCGACCCCAACCGTTTGCTGATTGGTGACGATGAGCACTGCTGGTCCGACAACGGTGTCTTCAACATTGAGGGTGGCTGCTACGCCAAGTGCGTTGGTCTCTCACAGGAAAAGGAGCCCGACATTTTCAACGCCATCAAATTTGGCTCTGTCCTGGAGAATGTCGTCTTTGACCCCGAGACCCGTGTTGTCGACTTTGACGACATTACCCTCACCGAGAACACAAGATGCTCGTACCCGATTGAATACATCCCCAACGCCAAGCTGCCATGCTTCACCGACAAGCACCCCACCAACATTATTCTGCTGACGTGCGATGCCCGCGGTGTTATTCCTCCGGTCTCGAGACTGACCAACGAACAGGTCATGTACCACTTCATCTCTGGCTACACTTCCAAGATGGCCGGTACCGAGGAAGGTGTTACCGAGCCCGAGGCCACCTTTTCTGCATGCTTTGGCCAGCCCTTCTTGGTGCTGCATCCCATGGAGTACGCAAAGATGCTGTCGGACAAGATCACTCAGCACAAGGCTCGTGCCTGGCTGCTCAACACTGGCTGGACTGGTGCTTCTGCTACCAAGGGCGGCAAGAGATGTCCTCTTAAGTACACTCGTGCCATTCTGGACGCCATCCACTCTGGCGAGCTCGCTGATGTTGAGTACGAGAACTTTGGCACTTTCAACCTGCAGATTCCCAAGTCATGCCCTAATGTCCCTGCTGAGCTGCTCAACCCCAGACATGTTTGGACCGCGGGTGTGAGTGACTTTGATGTCGAGGTCAAGAAGCTTGCATCTCTGTTTGAGAAGAACTTTGAGAACTACAAGAGCCGTGCTCTGCCAGAGGTTATCGCTGCTGGCCCCAAGGCTTAGTTAGTATAAAATGCATTATTTGATTCTGGACTGAAAACTCATACTGCCTGTCGCTGAGCTCACGCAGCATGACATATGCAGGCTGCTCAAAGTGGCTCGGTGATGAGTCTCTGCTTGGAAGGACTGGCAGAAAGACTGGCAGAATGGCAAACAACTAATTCCACTTCAATTGCTTCCCATGACACAAATCTTTGGTTGTCAAATATAGCACTATACTCACTAGTTCAACGCAAGTTGCACCATAAAACTTCTCTCCCCCCCTCCCCAACTCTCATTGCCAGTCCACAACAGGGGCTCCTCTCCGCCTGAGTCTCACCCCCCAGCAACTAAAAAATACGACGCACCAACCAGGGCAGCAACCGGACAGTCCGGCACGACGGCTCGCTCGGGCCGGAATATCGTAAAATGGCAACTTTCCAACTCCCACGGAGCCTGCCGCTGGCTTTTTGCCACCCCGAAAAGTCTCTCCTATTGCAATTCTCCTCCCACTCGATCTCCCCACTGACCCTACCCACTGGGCTGCCGTCTACGCCCACTGATCCTCCCACTCCTCAGCGGTAGTGGGCCTATTTCCATACCCTGCACAAAAAATAAGCTCACCTCATCACAACATCTTTTAAGCAATGTTCAAACTTATTCAAGGAGGGTAAGTGATTGGTGAGGAATGGTTGGGGAAGAGTGGAGACATGAGAGTCCATCACACTTTAAGGCGGAGGCTTGCAAGAGCCTTTATGGAATTTCTATTTGATTCCCTTGTTTCTCAGCTACTGTTGCTCTCAGACAGGGGACAGTTGGTTGCAGGTAGGCACGAACGTTGAAAATGCCTACTGAAGTCCCCAATTTTCTTCAAGAACACATTAACCCAGTCTTTCTGCCGTCACAGGTTCCGCAGAGCCCATCTATGGCCCCGAAGCGTTCCGAAGCATCACCTCCACCGTGGAAGGCAAGAACCCTTATGGTGCTCTCACACAAGAAGATCTTACGTGGCGCGCCCCATACTCCTCCAACGTTGAGACTCAGACATTCTACTTCCACCAGCCCAAGTCTGGCCACTATGGTTTCTTCCAGATCATTCACTCGAATCCAATTGGCGTCCACTTCACGTCCAATTTCACCTGTTTGGTGCGCAACGAGAATGATCCAAAGGAAAACACCTGGACCTCTACCGGTCTTGAAGATTTCGAGGCCAAGGGTACCTCGTTCCATGCCCAGAACGTCGACATTGTGCTGTCTGAGGATCTCAAGTCGTATACCGTCAAGTCCTCGGTTGCTCCGGAAACCGTTGTTGATGTCAAAGTCAATCGCACCAGCGAGGGCTTCAAGATTGGTGCCGATGGCACTTCGCTTTACGGCGAGGATTTGTCCAATCCCTGGGGAACCATGCGCCATGTCTTTTGGCCGCGTGCCGAAGCCAAGGGCAAAATCACCGTCAAGGGCACCGATATTGATTTGGACGGCGCCCACGTCATGTTTATCATGGCCATCCAGGGCATGAAGCCTCACCACGCTGCTGCTCGCTGGAACTTTGTCAACTTCCAGGGCCCCACCATGTCGGCTGTTGTGATGGACTTTACCACGCCTCCCTCGTACGGATCCAGTCGGTGTTCCATTGGCGCTGTCACTAAGGACGATAAGCTAGTGGCTGCCTCTGCCAAGGTCACGATTGAGCATCTCAAGGCTGAAGAAGATGACGTTGGATGGCCGCGCCCGCACGGTATTGATGTCGCTCTTGAGGGACCAAAGGTGGAGACCCCGGATGCTGACGTTGCCAAGCCAGAAAATGCAGTCACCGCTCACGTTTCTGGAGACTTGCCAAACATGTTTGCTCGTGTCGACGTCATGGCAGAGATCCCGCAGTTCATCAAGTCCATTGTCAGCGGTGTGTCTGGTGCCAAGCCGTATATTTACCAATATGCCAACCGTCTCAAAATGACCTTGACGGTAGATGGCGAAACCTTTACAGAGGAGGGCCTTGCCTTTTCAGAGGCCACTTTTATCTCGTAGCCTATTTAACCATTGCTGCCCATGCGGCACACAATATGCCTAATTAATATCTACACGTCTAACCAATTTACTATACACTCTTTGACCAGTGATTCTCTCCGTCCACATCTCTCAACATGCCGGCTGCTTTCTCGGGTGTGATATCTCGTTGAGGCATGCCCAGCATTTCGAACCCCACCAGGAATTTGCGCACTGTCGCTGATCTCAGCAGCGGCGGGTAAAAGTGCATGTGAAGGTGCTCCACTTCCCCACCATCTGATTCTCCAGTGTACTGCTGATGCAGTCCCATGGAGTACGGGAAGCTTGTCTTGAAAAGATTGTCGTAGCGAACAGTCACCTGACTCATAACTCTCGCCAGGTCGGAAACCTGGGATGACGATAGCTCTGTGAGATTGGCGATCCGCTGCTTACTCACGATCATAACCTCAAAGGGCCAGACGGCCCAGAAGGGCACGAGTGCAACAAAGTGCTCGCCAGCAAATACGACCCGTGTTTGCTCCTCGAGCTCTTTGGCGACGTATTTTTCGAGCATATGAGCCCCGCTTCTCTGGTGGTAAGCAAGCAGCGCATCATGCTCGGTGGCTGGTTCTTCCGGGATGATTGATGTCATCCAAGCCTGGCCATGCGGATGTGGATTGGAGCAACCCATTGCAGCACCCTTGTTTTCAAAAATCTGGCAGTAGCGGATCTCTGCTGTGGCCTGAGCCTCACGGTACACGTCCGTCCAGGTTTTGATCACGTTTTCAATTGCTGGAGGGGCCATATTGGCAAGCGTCAAATTGTGCTTGGGGCTGAAACAAATGACCTTGCAGGTACCTGTGGCCTGCTCCGATTGAAACAGCTCATCCTGGTCCTGTGATGGGGATGACGGTCCGGCATCAAACGAATCGGCAGGCTTCACGGCCGCGAAATCGTTGGTGAATACGAATGTGGAGTCGTACTTGGCGTTGATGTCGCCGGAGGCACGTGTGTTGCCAGGACACAGGTAGCACTTGGGATCGTATTCGGGGCGGCTGTCTGGAACCGGGTGTTCAACTTGGCCCTGCCATGGCCGCTTTGCACGATGGGGCGACACCAAGACCCACGAATTGCGCAGCGGGTTGAATCGTCTGTGAGGCTCTTCAAAATTGACCATAATGACAGGAAGCGGGGTGCATCATTATGCCCTGGGACGGGGAGAGGGGCTGATATATTGGTCCAGCGACGAGGTGACATTCATTCCAGGGTAGGATTATTGCAAGGCGGGGGAATAATATTTACTATGTACAAAAATGCGCGCATGAAAGGATGCAGACTCCTGAAGCCAAGATCACGGGCTGCAGCAATCGGCCCCGTCAGACTTGCACAGCTGCGGGTTTGTGACCTGTCACTGACATGTAAGCCATGCAGGGACCAAACTCCGAGGAAGAATCACTTAGCGTGTGCCAGAGCCGGGCTCATCCCGAGGCAGCCCAAGGTTTTCCCACGAATCTTGGTCCATAAGACCATTGTCCATGCGGCACTTGAGATAGGACTTTGCAAGCAAACGGCAGTTGACGGCGTTAGTGCCCTTCACGTCTTTGAGACAGTCGAGATAGAGACGCATGGATTGGGCGCATTCCGCGTCATGGTCAAGAGGGAATGAGCCACGCTGAGGCGGAGTAGGACGCCATGAACCGAGATTCACTCCGGGGTTGGAGGCTGCTGACATGTGGGGTGATGGAAATTTCTGTGGTTCCCAGTACTTGATATTTCATGGGTGGGGTGGGGGAGACATGGAAAACAGGAGAAAGAAACCACAGACTGTTGCCCATTTGAACCTGTTTTCAAGAAAGCTCCTTCATCTTAAAAGCTCACCTTCATATAGCCATTTTCCACCCAATGCATTTCTACGAACTATGGTACCGGCCAACTAGGCGGCCGGTGTGCGCTCCTTGAGCAAAATCTCGAGCTCGCGGACACGCATGTCACTTGCGAGCAGCTTATCCTGCAATAAATTAATCTTGGCCTGCAGCTCGCGGACCTTATCCTTTTCAATTTCGGCTGTAATGTCCGTCGCAATTGAAGGTCGGGCCAGCTCGTCGGCTGACGCCCCTTGCGGCAGCCCCTCGGCAGCTGCCATGGCCAGGTGCGAAGCAAAATCCTCCAGCTTCATTGAGGACTGCTGCACGCGGGCGTGCTTTTCGGCCGGCAGCTCATCCACGTCGCTCGGTAATAGGCGCTTGGGCGGGTCCGGGCGAACAGAGGCCGAGCAGCCCCGCTTCTGGTGGCGCGACAGAGAGTCCCCGCGGGCAAACGTCTTGGAACACCGGGAGCAGGTAAACGGCTTCTCACCAGTGTGCAGCTTGAGATGCCTCTTGAGATCGTGCAACCGGCCAAACTTTGACGAGCAGGTTGAGCACGTGAAGGGCCGGTCCGTCTGATGACTCAGCATATGGCCTTTGAAGCCCGACTCGGTAGCAAACGTTTTATCGCAGTGCAGGCAGTGGAACTTGGGAATCGACTGCTCAACATAGGATACAGTGACCTTGTGTGTGTCACTTTGGGAAATGGAATATCCCTTGTCGTCCTCGTCTTCATCGTCAACGTCCGAGTGATCGTCGATTGAATTTTCGTCAACAGAGGGAGAATGGGCGGCGTCGCTGGGTGCAAGAACTTGTGGCGCCCCTGCGCCACTATTTGGCCCACCGAGTGAACCTCCAGATACAGATGTAGCTGGCTCAGCTACTTTCATAGACATGTTTAAACACTATTTACGGGGTGCAGGAACCAGATGGCGGCGCCACCTTCCCTTTTATAGCCACCGTGTGGCTCGGCTGCGCCATGCTGCCGCCACGCGGGCGTGTGTGGCGCCACATGACTGGCGCAAAATCCTGTGCGGCGCACGCCGCGTGCGCTACTTTGCAACAGGCGTCTGCAATGGCCAAAAAGCATCTGGAAAAACCAGTTGCAGTCTGTTATCCTCGCACTTACTCTGCCGGTTAAATTTTATCACTCCAGCCGGCCCTGCCGGCTCCGCGCCACCCCGGGTTCTCGGCATTTGGCGGCGCCAAAAAAAAAGGAACCAGCCGCACCAGGCACGCCACTTGCCCAATGTGGCACCTGCGGTGGCGCCATCGGCAACCACTCACAGCGCAGGGCGCACGCCGCACCATAGGGGGACTGGCAGCGGCGTCAGCTCCTCGACTCGGAATTCGGCACCGAGGAGCCCTGGTAGAGCGGATTGCATCGGGTTAGGGTTTATTGTAGAAGAAGAGAGGAAAGTCAGCGAGGAAAAGTAGAAGGAAGAGCCGTGGAGAGAGAAAATTAAAGAAGCATTTTAAAGGCGATTGCAAGATCAAAACTTGTTGACCTGGTGTCGGTGTAACTTAAATCGAGTGCAGGACAAGCACTGTTGATAGGTGTCTGTAGTGTTCAAGCCGGACTTATGAGTTTGGATTTGGAAAGCACTTGTTCACAAAACCAGGTAATACTGCTTTCGCAGGTAGAACCAGACGCTCATTCCTTCCACTGTTTCTATAACCAACCATCCTGAGCAGTGCCAGTTAATCTAAGAAATATTCAAAGGAGTGCCTTCAGCCCCTGCATCCGTGAGTTAATCCAGACCCAGCCCAGAGCAGCTGTAAAAAGTGCTGGATGCATCAGCCTCTCTTAGCTGAGGCCAACACGCGACCCAGAGATAGCAGGAGCCAGTGAGTAAAGCAGCAAAAATGGAAATTATCCCAAAAACCGCACCATACCTGAAGATTTTGAGCCTTCTACAAAATTAATGGAGTTCTGTACTTTGAAAATGCTCTCTTCCGTTTTTTGAGCCGAGGAAAGTGACGCTGCGACAAAAAAAACTACAAATCAACAACGACTAATATGCCAAGTGAAAAGAAAATCAAAGCGATATTCTTTCAATGATCACCGCTGTTCTTTTTCTTCCGCAATTTTTTCCTGATTCTCTTCAGCTTCTGTAATACCTCCGCGCACCACTGTGGTGGGGTAATTGCCCCGCTTGCAGCATCATAAGCTCCGAGCCGTCAAACAAGAGCAGCGCTAGAAATAGCAGCGCTTGAAAGCAGCTTTCAAGGTCCAAACACAACCGCCATAATATATAGCCACTGTCCAATCTCCATCTCGTTTCTACTCCTGAAAATTTCTGCTCGGCCGCCGAGGACCGAGTGCACAACTACAAAGGACCAGGCGTGCATGCACAACCGCCGCCTCGCAGATGCAGCAAGAAAAACTCAGGGCTTGTGAGGCACGGCTGACGCGCATGCACGGCTGGTGCGTGGCGGCGACGTATGACGAAAGGAGAGGAGGCGTCGGTGGAAGGACTGGTGAAAAGCAACGGTAAAATAGCCTTGTCAATACTCTGCACTTTTCAGTTGCTAGAAACGACACAGCTCTTACTCCCACACAGCTCCTCTCCGCCCTCTCTTCTTGTCTCCATTTTCCCGCACACTTTACCCCTACCCTGCCAAACCCTCGTCGTGATATCGCCAGCCCTATCGTGCGCCAGTTACCGAAACAAGCAAGCGGCTGAGATCACCACGACGACAACGACGACCAGCTTTTTCTGGGGGTCGTTAGGAGTAGAGAAACAACCAACCTTACAGGACAGAGATTGGTCCTGCAAGTGCTGCCATTTTTCTGCGTGCAACTCTTTGAACTGTCTCGCTTTGCCAAAAGCCCCAGGCGAAGCACACCAGCACGAGTGCCTTAGGCGCAAGAAAGCAACTTTTTGCTTGTGAAAACAAAACACAAGCGGTTTTCCTGCTGTCAAAGACACTTTTACTCGGGATAGTCCGTTTGAGTTTGTCAGGTTTGAACCGCAGGCACTGACCAGAACTAATTTGGACGCCAGTAGGTGACAGGTCACTTTTGAAATTTCAGAAGCTACAGCCTCCGGACACTATCCCTTGTTGGAGTTGAATCGATTTGCATTTCAACTCAACTCATTTCTGGAGTCTTTCCCACCCTGAATCCGCTGCATTTCATCATCTGAGCTGACTAGCGACCACTTCGGCTATAGCGGCTTTCAACTTTCACACATCCTCGCATAAACAATAACCAAATGAACCTTGTTCAGGAAGTGTTTGGGAACCCTGACTCGCCGTTCCCTTCCCTTGCCCCTACGGACCCGCCATCCCCAATGTCTTGGCGAGATGCAGTCGCTGCTCTCGACAAGAAGGCCCCTGGAAATCACCCTGCAGCCGCCAATATCCACGAAACAGATAGAAAGATGCTTCGCTCAATGCATCCTCTGCGTTCAGACCTTGACTATCTTCTTTGCGGAAAATGCTCCCGTCCCTTTCTCACCTCTGTGATGGCTAAGCATCTCAAAGGCTGCACGGGCCAGGCAGACAAAGTCTCTGCAGCAAGCATGTCTGCTGTTAACGCAGCAGACAATAAGAACAGCTTGAAGCGGTCTTTCAAGGCCGAATATGACGATGATGATGATGACGATGAGGACGATGATGATGATGAAAGCGAGCCAGAAAAGAAGACAACCAAGGCTGTTCGCCGCAAGACCGGCGCCAACGGCGCAGCCAGCACTGCATCAAATTTACCACAGATGAAAAAGGCACGTAAGAATGCGTCAACTACCGCATCAGGCTCTTCGTCAGCTAAGGTCGCTGCCAGTGCACCTGACGCTGGTGAAAAGAAGCCCCAGCGTGCTCGCAAGCAAAAGTCGACCGCTACTAAGCAGAAAGGCCCTGTTGACGTTGAGAAACAGTGTGGTGTGCCTTTGGCAGGTGGCGGCTTATGTGCTCGCTCTCTCACCTGCAAAACGCACTCCATGGGTGCAAAGCGCGCTGTATTTGGCCGCTCTGCACCGTATGACGTGCTCCTGGCCAACTACCAGAAACGCAATCAAGTTAAGCTGGCCTCTCTTTCCACTGCGCAGCAGCTCGCTGACGAGAATGAGGCTGAGGCCGACGCAGTACAGCTGTCGCCTGAAGAGGAGTTCCAGCAAGTGCTTGAGGGAGTACGCAAAGCCCGACCTGTTCCTCTTGAGCGGAACATTCTCATACCGACCCCAATCAAGAACGCATTTATGAACATGAGGGAGATGTTTGCTTCGGCCCTAACCCCGCGAGGCGCGTCTTCGGGTCCGCTTATGGGAAGAGCGCTGCTCATGGACACATGGTCGGGTGGCCTCCACTTTCGCCCGTCTGTAGGTATGCAGCGTGCCAAGCAGCTAGCTCTTTTACAGAAGCAGCGCTTGGCCGAGCTTCAGCGTCAGCAGCAGCATCAGCATCAGCATCAGCAGCAGCCAGCGAAGTCATAGACATCATTTGTGTCTGCATGATTATTCTAGTATGTATTTAATCTGGAATTATCAAGAATGTAGAGTTTTCAGCCTCAAGGCAGAACGTGTTAGATAGTATTTACAGCCCGGCTACCAAACGAATGACATGGTAATGCCCAGAAAGAGTACAATCACGACGAGCAGCAGGAAGATGGGATCAAGAAACTCGCCCCAGTCTCGTTCAGCGACTAGAGCCCGGTGAGCGCTGGCCTCCATCTCATGCGCCATCTTGTCCAGCGAAAAATTCTGGACCACGCGAGCTTTGCATGCAGTGGCCATGGCGGATTTTTCAGTCTCAGACAGCGATAGAGCTGTTTCGAGAGCTGGTGCCCACTCAGCCGGGACGCGGCACCAACCAGTATTGCCCTCTACAACAGTTTCCAACGGCCCGCCGCTGGAGGTTGCGAGCACCGGGGTTCCTGCTAGCATAGCCTCGAGCGGGACAATACCGAAATGCTCGTTTTCAGGGGTGTACATGAGAAGCTGTGAGTGTTTGAGGGCGGCGGCCTTGAACTCCGCGGGGCAGGAAAGCCAAAAGAGCACGTCCGTGTTGATGGATGTGCAATCTGCACCGGGGAGGATGGTCTCATTCGTCAGTTTGAGAGAGTCAGAAAGGGCTTGAAGCTCGCTGTGGTACTCTACATTTTCGGAGACACGCGGGTCGTAGCCACCGATAACAAGCAGAGTAAGGCCCTTGTGGTCGACTGCAGCAAATGACTTGATGGCCAGAGCCACGTCCTTTTTGCGCTCAAAGCGGTTGATGGAGACCAGGGTATTTTTGCCCTTGAGGAGCTCGAGGTACTTGAGGGTCTTGGAGTCTTGTAAAGTGGCCTGGAAGCCGCTAATATTGACTGTTGGATATACCACATCAAGGTTCTTAAGCTTGAAGTGAGTGAAATTCCGCTCAAACACAGACTTGGTAAACTTGGAGTTGACCACAGTCACGTCTGCCAGGCTGGTAGTCCATTCTTCGAGCCAATCGAAGGGAATTCTGTAAATCTTTTTGACAATGCCGGGGTGCTCCACAGTCAGGCGGTCTGGGAAATGCCCATAAAACAAAACGCGGCCCTTGAGGGCAAGACGAATGAGAGGAATGCAGGCCGACAGCTGGTCCACCAGGTAGAGATCGTAGGGGGCCTTGTTGGAGATGAGTCCCAGGGTCAAATGCACCTGGCGAGCAATTGCGCATAGGATCGAGAAACGACCGCCAATGTTGCGGGGAACAAGTGAATCTCCGGCCACAATGACCTTAACCTTGTCGTTTTTGACCTCCTCAAACGCGTGCTGCTTGTTGCAGTAAGATGTGTAGATGGTGACATCATGGCCGAGGTCCTGGAGACCGATGGCAGCGTCCAGAATGAGTCGCTCGGCTCCTCCGATACCGAGATCAGGGTGGATAAATGCGATTTTCATGGCGTTTGCGGATGCCTAGGGCAAGATGGTAGGTGGTATGATTGAACCCTGCGCTGGACGTGCCTACTGGATGGGCTGACTGGTGCAGAAGGCCACTGGGACTCACTGGGGGGAGGAGGTTTAGTGGGTCACTCAGTCAGAAGGCAAGTAGTAACTGTGAGCTCCTCTAAATGACAAGGGAAGTCAGCGACATTTGGGAAGAGCGGCAGACAGCAATAAATTGTGGAACGGTACAGAGCTGAATCGCCCTTGTCGACAAGGCAGTGCGCTTTTTTGGTGAGATGCTGGACGCTGATGCGCAGGCCAGTCTGAAGCCCAAGTCTCAGCGGTTCAAGCCTTCAGTGACTTCAGAGGCTCAACCAGTTTATAATTCCCAAGCTCCAGTAGCTCCCAACAAGCTAGCCGAGTTCAGTCAGCCTCTGTGCCACCACGCTGTTGAAGGTCACAAAAACTGGCCTGGAATCAGATCACCGCAAAAACTCATACCAGGACCTTGTTTTAAATCTCTCAAACCTCCAAAAACTACTCCGCACTTCTCCGGAAAATCTCCGCTTCCAGTCAATCGCCTGATACATCACGCACACCCTTCGTATCAATCAGCACGTGACCTACTTTTCTGAAATCCAGCACTAACTCCCTCAAACTTTACACTGCCTAAACCCTTCCCCCTCTCTTCTCCCCCAATAGTTCGCCAAAAACCACTCTTGATCCTACCAGCCATTGCACAAGTCCGTGCAACCCAGCCCATTCCATTCAATCTAGTTATTCTCCTTCCCAATGTTTGGCCAACAGTCTCAGTCTAGTGGCTTTGGGTTTGGCGGAAACTCGTCCACACCCGCCTCTGGCGGCGTGTTTGGCGCGGCAAACAACTCAGGCTCAGCATTTGGCGCTAAGCCAGCTACAGGATTTGGTACTGCGGCCTCTTCATCGCCATTTGGAGCTGCAAACACGTCTTCTGGCGGGCTTTTCGGCGGCTCTGCCCAGAATACCACCAACAATGCGGCCTCCAACAATGGCGGTGCTTTTGGCGGATTCGGTAACAACGCATCGTCCAGCGGATTTGGTTCCTCTGCGACTGGCGCATTTGGAAACAACGCAGCTCCCTCAGCCTTTGGTGCGTCCCCCAGCACTGGGTTCGGCGCAGCCAACAACTCCTCCTCCACCACCGGCTTTGGCGGTGGCTTTTCTGGCTCGTCTTCGTTTGGTTCCTCCTCTAACCAGGGCACCTCAATTGCTCCATTTGATGCATTCACAGAGAAGGATACGTCAAAAACCCCAGCAGTGACCCAAACATACCAGTCCATCAATGCAATGCCCCAGTACAAAAATTACTCTTTGGCGGAGTTGCGTTTCCAAGACTACCAGCAGGGTCGCAAGTATGGTGACTCAGGTTCTACTGGCGGTGGAATGTTTGGAGCCGCCTCTTCCTCTCCATTTGGTAAGCCGGCGGGGTCTACTAGCTTTGGCGCTTCCACAGGTGCTTTTGGCTCCTCGTCGCCCGCCAATAACTCTACCGGAGGTCTATTTGGCGCTAAGCCTGCTACACCAGCCTTTGGATCTGCATCTACGTCAGCGTTTGGCCAGAACAAACCGGCTTTTGGCGCTCCAGCTACTTCCTCGGGTGGCGGTCTTTTTGGTTCTGCAAATACCGGCAACACAGGATCTACCTCAGGTTTTGGTAGCACAAATACTGGTTTTGGTGCCAATAACAACAATTCCACTGGTGGATTCGGCTCCAACACCATGTCCTCTGGTTTTGGTAACTCAGCCACTGGTGGCTTTGGAGCAAACAGCAATAATTCAACTGGCTTTGGTGCCAACAATACTTCGTCTGGAGGCATGTTTGGCAACAATAACAATAACAACAATTCCTCGGGTGGTCTCTTTGGTCAGAACAAGCCTGCCATGGGTTCCACCGGTGGCTTTGGTGCTACCGGCTCTACTGGCTTTGGCGGCAACAATTCCAATACTGGTACGCCTTTTGGTGGCTTTGGCAACAACAACAACAACCAGAACACGTCTACCCAGGGTACGGGATTTGGATTTGGTAATAACAACGCCAATAACCAAGCCAAGCCTGCCTTTGGTGGTGGATTTGGTACTTCCAACACCTCCACCCCATCTTCTGGAGGTGGACTTTTTGGAAACACGAATTCTACGGCCAACAACACAGGCGGTGGATTGTTTGGTGCAAAGCCAGCTACAGCTACAGGAAGTACAGGTGGTTTGTTTGGAAACAACAATGCTAGCGCAGCTCCAGCGTCTGGAGGACTGTTTGGCAACAACACTAATACCACCAACAACAACACTAGTGGTGGCCTTTTTGGCAACAAACCGGCTACTTCTACGGGAACCGGTCTATTTGGAAACAACAATGCTAATCCCGCACCTACCAACACCGCTCCATCTCTTTTTGGCGCGAAACCTATGGGAACAGGTGGCACGACTGGCGGTGGTCTTTTTGGAAACACTGCCAATAACGCTAATACCGGTGGCGGTCTTTTTGGCAACAATACGGCAGGTGCGAACAATCTCATGGCACCCAAACCAGCGGAAAACAAGCTAGGTGGCGGCCTTTTCGGCAACAACACCTCCACCACACCATCTTCTGGTGGTCTTTTTGCCAACAATGCTGGCGCTAATACATCTGGGGGTCTATTTGGAAAGCCAGCTGCCCAGAACACATCAGGAGGTGGCCTGTTTAATCAGCCAGCTGCTCAACAAGCGGCTGCTCCAAGTATGTTCGGCAACAACAATGCTGCGCAGCCAAATCTCAACAACTCAATCAACTCTAATCCATATGGAAACAATCCTTTGTTTTCTTCTACGATGCAGGCCATGCCATCAGGAGATCTCAGAAACTCCATATTCGCCACCCCTCTTACGCAAGACAAGAAGAAGGCCCAGCCGAGCAAAGTTTCTGCTTACGTACTGGCACCAAAGCCGATCTATTCGGCTGGTCGCTTTCACAAATTGAGAAAAAGCGAGCCTGCTGATAAGAATACTGCAGCCAATGAAACAGAGAAGACCGAGGAACCCTCAGAAGAGGCGGATTCTAGCAGAGGGAATATGTTTGACACATCGATTGACGACGCTATTCTTTCATCTGAGGTATTCAGCTCTGACAATGCCATGAGGCGCCTTATTTTGACAAGAGACAATAGCGAACGCAGTTCAACACTTGCTATTGAGGCAGCTCCAAGCAACAGTTATAACGCGTCAAGCATTCTGCTCAAGTCGCCACCCAAGGTACCGAACTCTCCTGCTGCAAATGCATCTCAAGTGCTGCCTAGTACGCCGTCTGCGTCTGGATCTCGCAGCAAATCTCCCGAGGACTATGTTCTTGTGGAGAAACCTCCTCAGAAGAGGGATGAAGACATCATTGACCAGAACGGATATTGGATGTCTCCATCATCTGAGAAACTACGTCATATGTCGCTTAAAGCTCTGGAAGCTGTTCCCAACTTCAAAGTGGGTCGCAAAGGTGTAGGATATGTCGAGTTCCGCTCACCAGTCAACCTGGCCGGATTTGGAGACGTTGAAGTCGAAGTGCCTGGCCGCATTGTCACACTAGAACCGAAAACGCTCGGCATGTATACGGATGCTGCGAGAAAGCCAGAGAGAGGCGAAGGACTCAATGTTCCGGCGACAGTTCATCTCGACAATGCGTGGGCATTGGCAAAGGAGACCCGCCAACCAGTCAAGGACCCTAGTCACCCACTCTATTCCAAGCATCTTAAAAGGCTCAAAAACATGCCTGAGACTGAGTTTGTCTCATGGAATGCTGATACCGGCACCTGGGTGTTTAATGTGGAGGGCTGCTAAATGATACGGTCCGTTCAGCTTGTCGACGTTTCTAAATCTCGACAACAAGAGTATATAGCATATAGTTGATAAATAAAAATGATCTATACAAATAATTAGACATGAGTTGATATGCGATTTTGGATGTGTTCCACAACGTCAGCGGCCGACATTGATCTTGCACCCCGAGAATGCCTGAAGTCCATTGAAAAAGACAGCGTAGCTGACGTTATCATCGTTGTCTGGTTCGTGGAAAATTTCGCAGAGGCGAAGGTGCCATGGAGGAAAGCCCTCCAGATCGATTGTGGGGCCAAACAACACTAGCAGATCGGGCTCATCAATTACGAGATTTTTCAGTTCACCATCAATGACAGGTACACGTAGGTCGTTAACGGTAATTCGCTTTTCAGCTGCAAGTTGCGCCAGCGTGCGCGTTAGTTCCACAACAGTGGGCTTGCCATCTTCAGCTGAGAGTAGATTAACTTCAAGATCAACAAGTCCACGCTCCGCAGAGTTGTGCGCCTTGAATTTGTGCGGAATAGAGAAGTTGATGGGCGGGGCCTGCTGCTCACCAAAGTACCGTTCAAGACGTCTGTTGACATAGCGGTTAACGTCAGGCAAAGGAACCTTTTTCAAAAGACCAGTGCGCTCGTAGATTGTGAGCTTGCGAATGCCAGCACCAAGACACCATGCGCAGAGCTCTGCCACATCCTCCTTGAGACCGTCGACTCCACCACCAACAGAACCAGTGTCCTTGGCACGGACGATGACCGCTAAATGTTTGGGCAGCTTGACAAGCTTCTGTACATCTTGGCGAATAATGGGAATTGAGCGAGCATGATGGTGCCAAAGCATCAGCGTCTGAAGGCGAAAACGGTGCCACAGGGCCGACATGTAAAGAATCACCTGTACCATGCCATAAAGGGACTGAAGAATAATGCTGTACAAGAAAAAAGTGAGTTTTGAGGGTTTGGACGTTGATATGAGGGGAGAGGGCCTCGCAGCAGTAGCAACAGCCGATGCAGGATCGGCTCCTCCGTTTGTCGGGGCTGCCATGGTGGTGATGAAGACGGCGGGCTTCTAGGGCGGGTGGGTGGATTTTATATCAGCGGTCAATGACAGGTGGTGCGGCGTGGGTAACTCCATATGTAACTGCGTGTTGCCCCGCAGAGATGTGCAGAGAGGTGGGGCTGGACCAGGGAGGAGCGATGAGGAGTTTTGGTACAGAAAGCGAAGGTACTTTATCAAAATGTGTTTTATATGGGACTTGGATTTGAAAGTATGCTTTCGGCGTGTTCGACTTTGGCTTCACCATATTGGCGGCTCACAGTGCAATAGGAAGGCGGCGGGGTGGGTTGGTAAGGCACAGCGGTCGCTGAGCGACGCAGTAGCGTGAAAGGCAGCGGTGGAAAAACAGAAATAGTGAGACAAAAAGGTTATTTCTGTAGTGAAAAAGGAAGAAGATACTTGCATTTGACCACTTCCATCTGCTATGCCAGCCTCTGAAACTTTGCACTGGGGCATTGGCTCGGAAGACTCCTACATACTAGCTACTCTGCATACTGCTTATTGAAAGCACGGCCAATAACCATGCGACGCACCTCTGAAGTGCCAGCACCTATCTCATACAGCTTCGCATCGCGAAGAAGTCTCTGTGGAATAGTTTCTGTGACATAGCCCATGCCCCCCATGCACTGAATGGCGTCGAGGCAAACCTCAGTGGCCCGCTCAGCTGCATATAAAATAGCACCAGCGCAGTCTTTTGTATCGGTCATGCCATTGTCTGCGTCGGTAGCTGACTGATACAGATATGCTCGAGATACGGCATACTTTGTGTACATATCAGCAAGCTTCCCCTGCATGAGCTGGTTGTGGGCGATTGGCTTGCCAAACTGCTTGCGCTGATGCACATACGGCAGAGTCTCGTCAAGAGCGCGTTTCATTATTCCTACCGGGCCTGCCGCAAGAACAAGACGCTCGAGATCAAGGCCACTCATAAGCACATAGACGCCCTTGCCAACTCCACCCAGGCGGTTCTCATCTGGCACAAAGACATTATCAAAGACCAGCTCGCCAGTATTGGAGCCGCGCATACCCAGCTTGTCGAGTTTGCGCGAGCAGGAGAATCCCTCATAAGATTTCTCAACAATAAATGCTGTAATGGAGTCCTTGCGTCCCTCAGACGTTTTGGCATACACGATGCAAGTGTCGCAGTCAGGGCCATTAGTGATCCAGAGCTTTGTTCCATTGAGTACCCAGCCTCCGTGGACCTTCTTGGCGTTTGTTCTCATGGAAACTACGTCAGAGCCAGCCCCGGCTTCAGACATCGCCAGCGAACCAATTTTGGATCCGGCGATGAGCGGCGGCAGGTACTTGGCAGCCTGCTCCGGAGAGGCGTGGACTGTGAGCTGGTTCACGCAGAGCTGCGAGTGAGCGATATAAGAAAGAGCAATCGACGCTGAAGCAGCAGAGAGCTCCTCCATGACTACAGCGTGGGCCAGGTAGCCCATGTCAAGGCCGCCGTACTCGGGTTTGGCAGTGATGCCCAGCAGGCCCGCCTCTCCAAGCTTGGGCCAGAGCTCATTGGGGAATGCATTTTCTGAGTCTGTTTTGTAGGCAACATCTTCAGGGATTTCACGTCGGCAAAATTCAACTGTTGCTTCCCTAAGCTCTTCAATTTCAGAGGACAGAAATCGGCGCTGGATAAGAGAACGGGTTATGGGGACTCTCATGGCCGAGGCGGCACAACGTTTGAGTGTGGAGCTCAGCATAATAGACTGGAGAAGGGAACCAAAAAAAAAAGCGCGAAGAATGCGGCTCAAATGGCAGGTTATTGTCGCAAAGAACAGGTAGATTGCTTGGTATTTATTTCCCCAAGGCTAAATGCGCTTAGTGCGGGGAGCTGCGTCTGGGAGTCTGGGGTGCAGGACCGGTGGGTAAGGACTTGAGGGGAAGGTGGGGCGGAGTAGTCCTCAATAGTGAAACAGTAGTAAGAGAAAAGGAGGAGGGAGAAGAAGGTGAATAGGCGAGAAAGCTGCAGGCAAATACCCCAAAAATCACGAAACAGTTTTCAACACTTTTATTTCGGTTCAAACTCCACGCCTGTCCTGGCCCCCTCGCTTGTCCACGCCAAAACCCGTCGATGAGGAGAAATCCAACGGTCAGACAACCGGAAAGTATCGAGTATTTTTGAAAAGGTATAAGAAACTGCTTCAAAAGTCATACAGGACTCACAATGACACAGAGCGTATATTGGCAAAGGTCCCTCTGGAATACCCTCCGACCCTTCTCCGCTCTCCGCCATCCCGCCGAATCTTCTCCGGTGCCCGCCCGGCTGCCGACAGATGCCCGCCGATTCCCGCTTACCCCAGACGCGGCGCCTCCAGGGACTGACTGTGGGGAAGTTGGTGGGGAATCGCGGGGCAGTATATAAATACCTGCTTTGAATCCGCCGCCGTAGAACACAACGGCACAAAAAATCTGCCCCTCCTACACAAACCTTACCCAATGTTGCGATCAGCTGCACCGCGGAGAATCTCCGCTGCTGCTCGTACTATAGTGGCCAGGCACTACCACTCACCCGTTTACGCCACAGAAGCTCAGGTTCAGCGAATGACAACTCTGGAGTCCAAAATTGACAAAGATTCGCCCATTTTCAAAGAAAATGCCGCTTCTTTTGAACTCCTCCGCTCTGACATGCAAAAACTGCATCACCACGCAGTGCACAACATCCCACACAAGATCAAACAAAAACACCTAGACCGCAAAAAACTCCTGCCGCGGGATCGCATCCAAGCGCTCATTGACCCAGGCACTCACTTCCTCGAGCTCTCTGTCCTTGCTGGATACGAAATGTACGACAAGGACGACATTCGTGCTGGCGGAATCATAACGGGGATTGGCATTGTTAGAGGCGTGCCTTGCGTCATTGTTGCTAATGACTCTACCGTCAAGGGTGGTACATACTACCCCATCACTGTTCGCAAGCATTTGCGTGCACAGGAGATTGCTCTCGAGAATAATCTTCCCTGCTTGTATTTGGTGGATTCCGGCGGAGCCAATTTGCCAAACCAAGCAGATGTTTTTCCGGCTCACAACCATTTTGGCCGCATCTTTTTCCAGCAATCACGCATGTCCTCCAAGGGCATCCCCCAGCTCGCCCTTGTCATGGGTCCGTGCACCGCTGGTGGGGCATACGTACCGGCCATGTCAGACGAAGCCATCATTGTGCGCGGTACAGGTCACATTTTCTTGGCTGGTCCTCCTTTAGTAAAGGCAGCTACCGGTGAAGTTGTGTCCCATGAAGACTTGGGCGGAGCTGACATGCACTCCACAGTGTCCGGTGTTGTTGACTACGCTGTTTCTTCAGAGTCAGAGGGTATTGCTACTCTCAGGGAAAGTGTTGGTAACCTCAATCGCACTTCTATTTCCTTTCCCGAAGCTGTCAATGACACACCCATCCTTGATCCTGCAGATATTCCGGGTATTGTTGGTACAAATCTCAAGGTCGGCTATGATGTGCGTGAGATAATTGGCCGCCTGGTCGACGGTTCTCGCTTTTCTGAGTTCAAAAAAGGCTACGGCTCCTCACTAGTCACAGGCTGGTCCTCCATTTGGGGCCACAAAGTTGGCATCCTTGCGAACAATGGCCCTCTCTTCTCAGAATCCTCACTCAAAGGCGCCCACTTCATTCAGTTGTGCAAACAGAGAGGCATCCCACTCATTTTTCTACAAAATATATCTGGATTCATGGTGGGGTCTGACGCTGAACGGGGCGGTATAGCGAAAAACGGTGCCAAGCTTGTCAATGCGGTTGTTGGCTCAGACGTGGAGCGCTACACAGTTACTATTGGCAGTTCATATGGCGCCGGCAACTACGGCATGTGTGGCAGAGCCTATGAACCACGCTTTCTCTGGACTTGGCCAAATTCGAAGACGGCCGTCATGGGAGCTGAGCAGCTTAATTCAGTCATGTCGACGGTTGGTAAGGGAGGAGAGGAACTTGAAAAGCGCATTGAAGCGGAGTCGCTATCCACATTTGGCTCTGCTCGTCTGTGGGATGACGGCATCATCCTGCCAGAACAGACAAGAGATTATCTCGGCATGGCTCTTACAATCAGGGCGTACAACAAGGCCAATGGAACGCCAGTACCAAAAGACAACTACGGCATCTGGAGAATGTAGCATTCGTTAGAAAAATAATACTAAATTACAAATTTTATGCCAGACTCACACGTCCACCAACGTCCGTGCTAGCAGTTCCACTTGGCATGTTGCCATCACGGTCCTGTACAAAGCTCTGGTAGATTGTGTCAAGCTTGTGCCTTTCTTTGGCAGAGATAGAGGGCTTGGTGTCCTTGATAGACTGTTCAAGATGTCTCAACTTGACCTTAACCACTCCTGACACATTTTCTTCGCGATGCTCCTTTTCTTCTTCGCGCACAATGAGCTTTTCAAAACGACTTCGAACCTCAGCTCGTTCACTAGCCACGAGTTCAACCATATGACCTTTTTCAAAATGCACATATTCAAAGTCGTCGGTCTTGGGAGTGCTGGTTGTTTTGATCGCCATATTCTCTTCTCGCTTTTTGGCTTCGTCTAGCGTCTCATGAACCGCAGCAAGATAAGCATTGTAAAGTAGGGCCTGCAGATCGGCACCAGAGTAACCGTCTGTTTTTGATGCAACATCTTCCAAATTGACCTCTTCGCTGACACTGATATTGTTTTTCACGGCCTCCAAAATGTCCACCCGTTCCTTTGCGTCAGGCATACCGCAAAGAAGCGACTTGTCGAAACGTCCTGGACGTAACAGAGCGGAATCAATAAGGTCCGGTCTTGAAGTGGCAGCAAGTACGTAAACTCCTTGCAGACCCTCAGCACCATCCATTTGCGTGAGCATTTGATTTACCACACGATCGGTTACACCAGTTGAATCGTGACCTCTCTTGGGGGCAATTGAGTCGAATTCATCGAAAAACAAAATGCAAGGTTTTGCTGCCTGAGCACGCTCAAACAGGTCACGGACTGATTGTTCAGACGCGCCAATATACTTGTTCAGAATCTCCGGTCCTTTCACAGAAATGAAGTTGAGGCCACACTGAGCGGCGACTGCTGATGCAATGAGAGTCTTTCCGCAGCCAGGATAGCCATAGAGAAGAATACCAGACCTCAGACGGAGTGGACAGTTTTCAAAAATAGGGGCGTACTTGGTTGGCCATTCCAGAGTCTCAAGGAGTACTCTTTTCGTATCGTGCAGACCGCCAATATCAGACCAACGAACAGTAGATTTGTGAAGAGAAACTCCTCGTAAAGAAGATGGTGTAAAGCCGCTCAGCGCTGATGCAAAAACGGACGGAATGTTATCTCTCAAAACTTCATTTTTCTTGCTCTCATCGCCAAAGTCGCCACTAATGGCACTGTATTGTGCTCTGTCAGCCAGCACCCAGAGGTCAGCTGGCTGGTATCCTTCAGTTACTGCGGCAACCTCGGCAAGATCTCCATCATTAACTTTTATGCCAATATTTTCGACGGCAGCCTCAATGATGCTTTGACGAGTATCTTTGCCTGGAGCCTTGAGGGCTACTAAGTCCTCAATGAAGTGAGAGTTCGTCAGGCGTGAGTGCAGGCTTTGTTGATTCATAGAGGAGGCAATCACTGATACGTGGCGGTACCTAGAAATGAGGCTGGCAAGATCGACAGCAACTTCACTCAGTACCTGAGATTTAGTACCATCTGAGTTTTCCTGCGTAGCAGGAATCAATTTGTCAAAATCGTCAAAGATAATGGTGCTGGGGGCATACCAAGCAGCTTCATAGAAAATTTTTGTCAGTTGGTCTCTGATAACCGGTAATTGCTCGTTTTGCATGAGCCCAGCATTAATCCAAACGACGTGCACCATTTGGTCGGCTAGCTTTTGTTTTACTTTCGCAAGGATGACACTCTTACCACTTCCCTTACCGCCGTACAAAAGCGAACTTGTACCGAACAGAGAGGATTGTACAAGTTGATCCACCACCTCGTCAACTGCAACTAGCGGTCTGTCGCTGCCGGGAACGGCAAGCACCGAAGCTGAGGAATCGGGCGACGGCAAATGAATCGGGTCGCCCATGATCACCTTATTGATATCTGGCTTGAGAACCCAGCCCTCTGCATCTTCTAGTTCGATAAGACCGCCTTCGGGGAGCGCTTCGCTCTTGCTGAGACGGAGCCTCTGTGTAACTGGCCCCTGCAGAAAAGGGTGGAGAGACTTGGGAACTGATGATTTTTTTTCGTTGTTGAGTTTGAGGGCCTTGGAAGAAGGCAAGCTTTTCGTGTAGGGGTGCACGATGACACGCTTAGGCAAATGTGAGAGTTGTTTTGGTGCCAGTTCCAGTTTGATGACTGCCCCTACCGAGTCAGTGAGACCCAGAGCACTAGCCGCTGCATGGGAGAGGGCTGCATGACCTGGAACGCCGGGAAAGTCACAGAGCTTGACAATTACCGAGGTTGCCGGCTCAAACTTGGGCCCAGTGGCTGAGTCAGAAAGATCTGGAGGTTGATGCTGCTGGCCAGCGAACTGGGTATTTGGCCTAAGCACTGAGACTGAGACAAACTCGCTGGAAAAAGGGATGCTCGAGGTGTCGGCATAGATAGAAAACAAGCTCTTTTCTTGCAGGCCAGCGTACTGAGAGTGGGGCAGGGAGAGACCGCGCAAAATCACGTGGGGGAGCTCTCTTTTTCTCAGCGAGGTTTTCGCTGTGGAGGGAATAGACGATAAAGACCTTCGCTTGCGCATTTTGGGGGCAACAATGACTTCGGAGTTGGGCTCGAGTAGGGCAAATTGACCGGAAGGAGGAGGAGGCTCGATTTTTGTGACTTGCAGGTTTGCGTGGACGGAAGGCGAGGGAAAAACCGTGAGAGGATGCACAAGAGAAATACCTCTGACTTGATTGATCATTCGGGCTTCCAAGAAGCCCGCATTAGCCTCCACTACTTCCCAGTCGGAGGCCGACACCGGCTCAAGGTGGACTGTGTGGGCTAGCGGCGGATCGAAGTGGGCAAGAATAGAAACAGGTGTTTTCTGTGCAAGTCCAATTGCTTGGGCAAAGGTGGCATCAATCTCCAGCTGAGACGAGTCCTTGGACGGCATACCCGACCAACCGACAAAAGCCGTGGCCGTTGAGCGGGAGATGCCCGAGGACCACATGAGCTCAATGACAAGCTTCTGCGGAGGAATATTGGCATTGAAGATAGAACTGGCGAGATCTCCTGGAAGATTGACGTTACAGCTCTGGAGCGAGACGTAGGAGACCGAGGCGGAGCCCGACATTGTGAGAACTCGTTGGCGCCTTTGCAATGTGCCTGTGAGATTCTTAAGAGGTGCCCAGTAACGGGAGAACGCAGTGCGATACCGGAAAGAGGGACTTGGTAGCGGGAGCTGGCGAGAAGCTAGATAAATGAGGAGGCTAAGTGGAATTTGTGGGGAATTTTCAGTTGTGGGTGTCTCCCCGGGGAATTCCCAGTGGGGTTGTGCAGGAGGGTTGGCGGGGGGAGCGGGGTGCCTGCAGCGAAGTGGAGGTGGAGTCAGGAAAGGAGGGAACCGAGGAGAGGTGAGAGAAAGGTGAGTGGTTTGGGAAAACGAAGTAGGGAGGAGAGCGTCACAAATGATAGTGAGTCAATATCCAGATATAAATCTTGATGATCTGTCGAGATGGAGGGAAGGAGCACTCACTGCTTCACTCTAGTTTTCCAGATGTGGAGGGGTGTTCTTGGGTCCAGTCCAACAGCCAATTGATTGGCTTTAACGAGAGAATAATTGCGGACATAACTTGACTGGAAGTTTAAAGATGCTAGTAATAAATAAAGATAAATATCTATGCTGTGGTACGAGGTGGAGCCGAGCAGCCGAGGAGAGCCGAGGTAGCGCTGGGATGAGAGTGAAAGATTATCTGAAAGGGCCAAAATGAGATCTGGCAAATTATTGTGCTAATCCAAGCTCCAGCAAGTTCCGCACAGATTCCCTATACCTTCTTTCCAGGTAATCCAGCGTTGGCTTAATGTATTCCTGGCGGTCGCGGCGCGTAGCATTGACGCTCTCGGCGGCCTTTTTCAGTAGCTCCGTATCGTCGTGGATCTGTCGCAGAGTTCGTTCAGAGTCCGCGTTTGCCACGAGCCAGGCATTTTTGCCATGTTGAAGCAAAAGCTGGAGATTCTCATAACGCCAGGCTGTGTACTGGAGAGCGATTTTCTCTTGGTCGGCTGTTGCTGGGGCGTCGTACGCTGTGCTGGAGATGGCACTCAGGGGGGCTGGCGGGGAAGATGGCTCAAAGGTTGGGGACTCGGGGGCAATGTGCTGCAGTTCTTGTTCGACCAGGTTTTCTGCGAGACGCAGATACTCTGGAGACGCTTCCTCGAGGTACAGGGACATGCCTTGCGCTGGATGCTTGGAGGAGTGCTAGGTCGGGGACTTGGAGTGTGGAAGAGGGCTAGTCTAATTTTTGAGTTGGAGCGCCAGCTCCAGTCGGGCCAGTAGCTCCAGTGGCTCCAGTGGCTCCAGTGGCTCCCAGAGCAGCAACTCCCAGGGGAGCAACTCCCAGGTAACTCCAGTAGCTGCGTAACTGCCAATGGCACGGCTATGCCCCCCGACATGATCTCATCAGGTAAGGGGCTTCGCTGCTGGGTGGCAGAAAGCAGAGGAGCTGCAACTGACAGCTCGCTGGCAAGAACCATCCTAGCTCCGTCCAAATGCCAGCCTGGTTTTGTCGGCGTTCTGCTCTTTGCCTCAGCTCTACTGAGAGTCCACTGTTTCTCCGGGTCAGAGGCTCACACCTCAACTCATCCCAGCAGGCCTCTCTCCCCGCAACATTTTCTTTATCTATCCTCCTACATTCCTCCATCCCTCACACACCGCCACAAATACATGATGAACTGGCTGTTTGGAAATAGCCAGGCCAAGAAAGATGCACCCAAGAAGGCCATCACGAACCTCCGCCAGCAGCGCGAAACACTCACCAAGCGCGAAGCGCATCTCCAGACCCAGATAGAGGAGTACACCGCCACAGCAAAGAAGAACGCCACCTCCAACAAACAGGTGGCTCTCAACGCCCTGAAGCGCAAGAAGGTCGCCCAGACACAGCTCGAAAAGGTCCAGGGTCACATTGACTCGCTCAACGCCCAACTAGATGCCCTGGAGAGCGTCAACCTCAACTACGAGACCCTCAAGTCTATGGAGCAGGGCGCAAAGGCCATGAAGCAGATCCACGGCAATATGGACATTGACAAGGTCGAGGAGACGATGGAAGAGATCCGCGATCAGGTGGCCCTGACGGAGGAGATCTCAGACGCCATTGCTCGCCCGCTGGGCCCAGAGGTCGACGAGGACGACCTCGAAGACGAGCTCGATGCGCTGCAGCAGGAGGCTCTCGACGCCAAAATGGTCAATGCCGGTCGTGCTCCGGTTGGCAACCTGCCGACAACCGTCGAGCATGCTGCAGTTGAGGAGGAGGACGAGGAGGACGAGGAGCTGAGAAAGCTGCAGGCCGAGATGGCCATGTAGGCCGCGCCACGCGGCGTGGCACGACACAGCAGCGCTGCTGTGTGAATTTCGTAACTTATTGGCTCTCATGGGCTAGACCTGGTGTTAATGAATTAATTGCATGTTCTGAGCTGCGCTGCAGCGAGTAGGAAGCCTGCAGCGAGTAGGGAGCCTGGCCGGCCACCTTGCCCGCTGGCTTCAAGCATCCAAGAAGCCCGAGGCCCAGAAACTTGCTCCATCTACTATTATCACCGTCTAAACAATATATATATATAACATCCCCCGGGGCTAAGAGACCAGCACCCACAGGAAAAAAAACACAAGAATAACGCCAAACATCTTGACCATCAACCACCGGTTGCTCGAAATGCGCGAGTAATACTTGAGCAGCTCGCGGTGCGCCCCAGACACATTTATGGAAATGTCCTCCGTGTTGGCGTCAATCCGCTGTATCGTCTCGCGCTGCTCGGCCACCATCGTGGCCAGCTGGTTGAAAATGTGGCCCAGCTCCTGGATTGTCGACTCGATGGCATCAACCGCATTGGACCGTTGCGACAGATACGTGTCCTGAGCCTGCTCCTCCATCAGCAGCGCCTGCTGTTGGTCGGGGATCGCCAGCGTCGAGTCGTAGGGGTTTTCAGCATAGGCCTGTGTGTTGTAGAGAGGGGAGTCTGTCGAGCCCTCCACGGCGCCCGATGTGGACGTGATGAACTGCTCTGAGCGCGACTTTGACGCCTGCATGTTTTTCGTGCGTTCCTCAAGCACCTCGGCAAATCCCGTTGTGACTTCCGTGAGATTGCCCTGCAGCATGACCAGCACGTTTTTGGAGTGCTCTGAGACCTGCTGCTCGCCCTTGCGGCCCCACTGGCTCGAGTTTTTGACAAAGGCCTGCAGTCCCGCAATCGACGAGTTGATTTTGGACACCTTCTGCTTGATGACGTAAGTCAGTTCTGTGATTTCGACCGGGCGGTCGTTGAAGAGCGTTTTGCGCTTTGCTAGCAGCGCGAGGCGCTGCAGCATTTCGGTTGTTTCCGCGATTTCAGACGCGATTTGCGACGCCTGGACGGAAAACTCGGACTTGGCCGAAGACCGCGGAGTCCGCGAAGGCACAGCCGCCCGCTGCCCACTCAGACGCGACATGGACGACACGCAGGCGCGAAACTCCGCCGTTCTATCCTGCACAGACGTCATGATGGAGGGTGGGTGGAGGCGAGTTTACGTGGCTGTTAGGAGGCTGCGGGCTACTGGGGCTGCTGCGGGCTACTGGGGCTGCTGAGGGCTGCTGGGAGGCAAGCTAGTTGCTATTTTAGTGGGTGAGGTGGAGGTTGCTAAGGGGTGGCTGAGAAGGGAGGCAGTGGCTCTGGGAAGTTGAGCTACTAGGAAGAGCCACTACCTCTACTCTGGGAAGAACAGGCCACAAGGACGAGCCACTAGGCCCTACTGTGGTAAGATATTGCCAGTAAAAAAGTAATGCCTGCAGATGCTGTTTGAAGGGTGCCTGGAGAAGCGTGTCGAGCGCCTGCAAAATACTGATTGAATGTCTGGATACGGCAGCAGACTCGTATAGTACAGATTAGATTAAGTGAATGCAAAAAAATGACATCAGTGGTGATTGAGGGCTCTAGCTGGTAAGCAGCAGCGATGGAGCCACTAGCCTGGCATCCATCGAGCCTGACCTCAACGGGAGCTAGAAAGCGCAAAGGTGCGATTGGCGGCTGCGCTACGCAGTGCTCACATCACGCCTAGCCCGAGAACTGAACTGTCAGTCCCAATCCAGTAGCAACCGGCCCAGTCTCGGTACGCTGTAGGGAAAGCCCTCCACTCAACAGTACGTCCTTGAACCGACCCTCCCACAACAACCTCAGCGTCTGAGTCTGCAGAGATACCGACGTCTTCAAAACTGACGAATATCGCCCGAGTTCCGGGTCAAACCGGTGGGCTCCGCTCACCTCGCCGTTGGTCGGCTCAATATCTACCAGATCAACTGGCTCTCGTCTCCAAAGCTCACAGCCCAGCACCAAATCGCTCAGATAAGAGTAAAAGTTGAAGTCTAGGCGCGACGCAAACGCCGAAGACTGCGTTGTGCGTACCGAGTAAGAAGCACTCAGGTGGCCCATTAGCGGGTTGGCGACAAACGTCAGCGTCAGCGGCGTGCCTGTCAGCGTAGAGTTGCACGCAAAGCGGATGGCAGTCGACAAACCGGGCGCTTTGGACTGAATGCCGTAGTAGAGCTCGGCGCCCCACGAGAATCGCGACGTGACAGTCGACGTCGGGGGATTGGACACCTTGGAGTCAAAGTCCGCATTGTACAGGCCACGAAGCCCCACCATGCCGTCGTAGGTTGAAAAAAGCACCTGAGTGCAGTATCTACCAACGTCTCGCTGATAGTCAACGGTAACAGCACCCTGATTCTTCATGTGCGGATCCGAGACGCATCTCACAAGCACCTGCTCGGTCGGAGATAGCCGGCGAACAAACATAGCCTCCAAAGAGCGCCCGGGAAGATACATCTGGCCGTAAAGCAGCGTCTCGGGGGTGTCTACGCGCACACCACCCTTGTATACGTGCCGATAAATGGCATCTGTCATTTGTTTGAGCGGAGTCAGCTGCTTGTAGCCTGCCACCACAGCCCTCAGCTCGATATCATTGGTTGCAAAGTGCGCCAGAGGCACTGTCGAGTGTAAGTAGGCTATGGACCCGGCAATCATGCCATTGTTGGAGATTGAGTATGAGGAGCAGGAGTTGTCTGTCGATCGAGACGACACCATCCAGCGGGCACCTTGGGGTATGGGAAAGTCAATCAGATTGTCAACCGAGGATGTGATGTTTTCGTACAAGTTGTCCTGGTTCCAGTCCGTGGACCGGTAGAAGGTCTCAGTGATGTAGTCCATGAATGTGAGCATCGTGCACTACAAAGGGGGTGGGGATTATACACGAAAAATTGACGTGTCAAAAGGAGTTTCTCAACTGAAATGAGAAGAAATACAAGGCAATTAGTCCTGAGAGACTACAACTGCCAGAAATAATGGCCGCGTCCGTGCCCGGTGGCGTTGTTGTCGACAGGCAGCGTTTTGAGGTCTCACACTGTTAAGTGCCACACCCACGCCATTTGCGCACTTAATACTATTTTTTTGTCCCGCCAAAGAAAATCATAGCCTATCGGCCGGCAGTTGCAACCTCCTGATTCATAGTGTGTCAAGCCAGCATGTCCACGCACTACGAAACTCTCGGAGTCGACAAATCGGCACCATTGGCCGATATCAAAAGAGCCTACAAGAAGCTGGCGCTGGAGCACCACCCAGACAAGGCCCCTGAACATTTGCGCGAATCAGCGTCGGTCAAATTCAAGGAGATTGCCGTGGCATACGAAGTGCTTTCTGACGAGGATTCTCGCCAGCAATACGACCATGAGCTTGAATTTGGTGCCTCGTATTCGGACTATTATGATTACGGCACCAACGGCTACTCGGCCCAGGATTTCGAGTCGTTCTTTGCCGAGGATTTTGGTGCCTCCAGGCGCCAGCCAAAGGTGTCCAAGTATACAGAGGATGCTACTGTGGTCATCCAGGTGACACTGGAAGACCTTTATAGCGGCAAGACATTGGAGCTCCAGGTCAACAGAGATGTTTTGTGCAAGGCGTGTGTCGGAACCGGCTCCCGAAACAAGACAACTCCGCCCAAGTGCGACAAATGCAAGGGTGCGGGTTCTGTCAAAAAGCTAGAGCGCACACCTATGGGATATGCAACGATGCAGGATGTGCCCTGCCCCAAATGTAAGGGCGTTGGCGTTCAAATTCCGCCGCCAGTGCACAAGTGCAAGCGGTGCAAGGGCACGGGTCTGGTGGATGAATCCAAGATTGCTGAAATTTGGATTCCTCCAGGGGCTCCAAATGATTATCGTGATGTGCACTCTGGCATGGCTGACGAACAATATGGCAAGAAACCCGGCGATCTTATCTTCCAGATCCAGGTCACGCCACATGCAACTTTTGAGCGCCACGGCGCTGACTTGACGGCCCATTTTGACATTTCTCTAGCGGATGCTATTTGTGGTTTCTCTAAGGTGCTTGTTGTGCATGTTGACCAACGCCCCCTACGGGTGACGCTACCGCCAGGCAAGGTCATTCGCCCGGGCGATTATTTGACTCTCAAGGAACTTGGATTGAACAAGTTCTGGAAGGGAAAAGCGCTTTCACAGCGTGGCAATGTCTACCTGGTGCCTAACATTATTTTCCCCCAAAACGGCTGGTGTTTGGAGAAGTCTGAGCTCCGCTCTGTGCACATGCTTTTAAGCCCGGGCACCGAGACCGCTCCCTCTGCATCTGTTGCAGGATCTGCACCTCCAGCGGATGGTCCACGCAATGGGCATCACTCTTCAGTCGCAGATGCTGACGCTAATGCGGATGATGTGGACTTTGTCATTTCCACTGGAGAAATCAAGTATGAGCCAGAGACAAAGGAAGATGATGATAGCGGTGGCCCGGGTTGTGCCACAATGTAATCGCTGCCTGGTTGCAGAGATCCGCATGTATATAGTATACCCATCAATGCATTTAATAAATAGTTTTGCTTGCAGTTAGCGGAACAGAAGTCTGTGCACCTTCTTGGCCTCGGCCGAGGCCGTGCTGGCCATGAAAGACCGAGGTCGTGACACTGTCTTACGCCTTGCCATCAGCGGCTGCGCATTTAGCACCTCACCCGAAAAAGTTTTGGGCTGAATGACGTCTGAGTGGCCATGATATCGAGGAATGGCTCGCGGTGGTGGTGCCATTGCCTGGGGTGAAGCAGGTGGTGTGTTGCCCATTTCCTCCAACGGAATGGGCTTCAAATCGAGAATGCTCAAACTTTCGACTATATCGAGTGTTTCACTGGTGGAAAACTTTGGAAACTCTCCCAAATCATGCTCACAGTCATCAAGCGGTGGCCCAGGATATCGGGCACTGCACTCTAGTTCATAGTCGGGTCCAGCAATGGACTCGACAGTATAGTTGGGATCCTTATGTGGATTGAAAGTATGCATGGGAAAGACATCCAGATCCATCACAGACCCAGGAGTGAAAAACTGTCTTGCCGACTCTGGAGTTCTTTTCGTGGATCTTCTATGAGCCGATGCTCTGCGAGGCAGCGGTGTGACAAATCTGCTATCAAACACGTTTACCTTTGCCTGGGCCACAGGCGTGATAGCAAATTGATTATACGAAGTCTTTTGGGTGCGCATGGTAGCGTTCAAATCTTTGCCGGCGAAAGGAGCCCTAGGACTTCCATCATCACTGACAACTGTGCGCTTCCCTGCGCCTGGGAGCGGGGTGGAAGGGAGCGCATTTTCCTTGTCTGAGAAGACATGTAGAGATGTCATGGCTCTATAGCACAAAGGACAAAGTGTTAGAGCGAGCTGGTATTTCAAGAAGGTTCTGGTGAAGTAGGTATGGTGGTGCAGTCAGAGTTCTCCTTGAAGGGTATGCGAGCGGAGTGTTTGCGACTTGCCGTATTAGGAAGGAGCAGCGGAGTTAAAAAAATGAGGGCAGAGAACAAGATATATTTTTTATACAGAATAAGAGTAATGAAGATTTGTCACGCAAGGACGAACCATTCCCGGACCGGCCAGTGCCGGACGCTACTGAAAAACGTCCTGTGGGCCATCGACAGATCGCCGGAGCAAGACAGATAGAAATGAGACGGGCACTGTGCAGGTTGCATTCGTTCCGGAATAATCAGACTGCACTGTCCCCTAGGCGCTTTCACACCAGCCTACTGCGAGCCTCACTTCATCCGGTCTTGGAGGCACGTGCCAAGCAGCTGACTGAAGAATACAACAGTATAGCGGAGGCTCTCTCAAGCGGCACCGTATTGGATGCAAAGAAAGCTCACCGAATGTCCAAGCTAGAAACTGTGGTGGACTGCTGGAAGTCCCTACAGGCCATGACTGGGGAGGTCTCCGAGCTGCAAGAAATGATCAAATCTGATCCTCAGTTAGCCAAAGAGGCTGAGGGCGAGCTAGAGCACATTACAGAAAGCATTGAGACGCGAAGCAATGAACTTCAAAAGCTGGTACTGCCTGAAAATCCGTTTGCAAATCTGGGTTGCATTCTCGAGCTGCGACCCGGTGTTGGTGGCTCTGAGGCGACTCTCTTCACAAATGATCTGCTCACCATGTACCAAAACTACGCGACGGCAAACCGCTGGGAATCGTCCATTATCACTCTTACAGAGAACCCAAATGGTGGCATCTCAGAGGGCATACTTGCGATTGATACTCCCGGAGCATATGCTCGACTGCAATACGAGGGTGGTGTGCATCGGGTGCAGCGCATTCCGGCAACGGAATCCAAGGGCCGAATCCATACGTCCACATCGGCAGTAGTTGTGCTTCCAAGGCTTGAAGAGTCTTCTCCTGAAGACAGTGAACGTTCGTTTGCGCCAGGCGAAGTTCGCATAGACATCAGTCGCTCGTCTGGTAAGGGCGGCCAGCACGTCAACACTACGGACTCGGCAGTCAGGTTGACTCACTTGCCGACAGGAATCACTGTAAGTATGCAAGATGAGCGCAGTCAGCACAAAAATAAAGCCAAAGCCTTTATGATTCTGCGTGCCCGCCTGGCTGAAAAGGAACGAGTAGAAAAGGAAGTGTCTGAAAGGAGTCGGCGCACAGCGCAAGTCACAACGACTCTGCGTAGTGATAAGATCCGAACGTACAATTATGTGCAGAACCGTATCACGGACCATAGATGTGGCTACACCAATTACAAGCTTGAGGAGATCATGGCTGGTAACGGATTTGACGAGGTGGTGGACGCGGTTGACGACTGGGCAAGGCAAGAGCTGATGCGCGATTTGATTGAGGCTGAGTAAAAAAAAAAAAAAAGATAGCTCCTGCCAGGATGCAGAGCTGGTGAATTATGTACATAGTGAATAGATGGGCCGTTGTGCCGAGATCATACATGTGTAGAGGAGCAGTTACGAGGTGCAAAGCTGGTGCTGATAGCAATCCAACAACACAGCGTAGTGATTATCAGAACTAGTGGCAAGTGGATAGATAACTATCAGCGCTCTGAGCCAAAACGTGGAGTCAAGTCAAATCGTCTCCTTCAATCGACTTCGCTGGTGCTCTGAATTCCATTCAAAAACAAACAGTTCTCAGACAACGCCTGCACTTAACCTGCCGATTCTAGCCGTTTTTCAACTTTTGCAAGCACTGCATTGACTGCGCGTAACCGCTTCCTAAGCAATGCTAGCTTATCAACAGCCTGTGCCATCTCCGGCTCCACTGTCGTCACTGCTTTGTGGCTTGCAATTATAGTGCTGAGAACACCGATCTGGTTGGTCAGTGCCAGCTGAGACTCGTACACCGAGCGAAGACGCCAGGAGACGTCTTCAAGCACAGGTGACATGAGAGACCGTAGTGCCGATTCTAGCTGCTCCCCAGGAGTCATGCTGGAAATATCAAGCACTGAATCTCGAGGACTTTCGGGCTCTTCTAGATTTGGTGGGTCAGTGACTTTGGTGGCTGCAATTTCACTCGTTTCTGGTTCTGCCTCGTCACCAACTTTGAGTGTACTAAGGGCCTGGGTCGGAGTCTCGGTGTTCGGTTGTGTATTCTCAGACTCGTCTTCAAAATCTGCAGACGCTTGGGCCTCCTCTTGGGCCTCCTCTTGGGCCTCTCCTTGGGTCTTCTTGCTTGCCGCAGCGTGCCGCCCATCTGGTGAGCTGCTGGCGTCAGCACTCACGTGCTCGGGCCCACGATCGCGCATGGCCTCGTCGGCTGCCTGTTTGCCCATTCCGCCCTCCTCACAATTTACCGAGCAGTCTCAGAGCCCGCTGCAAGCCTGATTGGTGCGTGGACGTCCTCGGTTTGGTAGAGATTTTTGGCGGGGGTGCTGGAGTTCCGAGGCTATTGATTTTAGGTTGGGGAGGAGGTGGGAAGTGGATAGCGGAAGAAGTGGCGAGGGGACGGCGATGATGCAGTGGTTAGGCAATCAGGAGAAAAACAAGGACTCAAGTCAATTGCAGACTAGCACAACAGTAAATGTCAGCTCAGTCCATTTTCTCACTTTTCCTGCCTCTTGATTCCCCTCCGGTTCTCCCTCCACTGTCTCGAGGCATCTCATCGCTGACTCCTCCCAGCCTCTCCTCACCCACACGTTTAACACCTAGCCCGCGGCAGTATAAATAGGAGCCCTTGCCCGCCGGAACGATCTACGTGGACTACCCGCAGCTGGACTCCCTGGGAATTTCTGGCAGGCTCACTTGTATCCGTGTTTTCTTTGGCATTGCCCCCGAAAGTTGCTCCATAGTTCATTTGCAAACCTCCAGCTGGCCTTCCACAGCCCCCTCAATCTGCTGCGGTCAGACACCCTCACCCGCATCTCCCTACAAGCCAGTCAAAAGCATTGATTTCAGTTGATTAAGAAACAGACAGTAGTACACCTGCTACCAGTTCGCCATGGAAGTCCTCAACATCACGTCGCAAAGCTTCATCACCAAGTGGGTTGAATGCGAGGAAGGCACCGTTGTCAACTACGAGCTCAAGCCTCTCAAAAAAAGCATCAACTTTGGCATATACAAATACAAGGCTGATGTCAAGCTGCCAAACTCAAGTGAGATTTCGGGAAATCTCGACGGGGCTCTCGCAGGGCTCGGCATGGAGCAAATCGACTGGCACACAAGGTGTCCTGCTGAGCAGTCTCTCAGTGGTGCAGTCACCGTCGATAAGGCCGGAACGCTCATCTTCTTCTTTGACAACAAGTTCTCCAAAAACACGTCCAAAACGGTGCTTTTCTCCACCAGGTCCACTCTTAAGGAGTCAAACAAGCCGTCTTTGAGCCGCTCCAAAGTCGGCTCCCACATGCTCTCTACAAAGAGTTCGTCAATGCTCTCGATCCATTCTTCCGCAGATCCAGTCAGCAGCACCACAGAGGCGAGCCAAGACGTGGATCCTGACGATATCTCGCGCCTTGTAGCTGGTGGAGCCACAGTTGTCTCCGATGGCCGCTATCTCGAGGGAACCCTTTTAAAAAAGAAGCGAAAGAAGCTGCAGGGATACGCCCAACGGTACTTTTCTCTTGATATTGTGCGTGGCGTGCTAACCTACAAGCAATATCAGAACAGATCGTCCATCCGCGGCTCAATGCCCATTAGTCTGGCTGTCGTATCTGTCCAGGAAAAGAACAGAGATATTTTCATTGATAGTGGCATGGAGGTCTGGCGCTTGCGTGCGCGCACTCCACAGGACTGGAAAGCATGGGTCGAGGCACTGGAACTCGTTCGGGGAGAGAACGACATTAGTGGCAGGTCCACAACCAAAGACGTGGCGAGACCACAGTCGCGCGCTGTTTCAACACCCCTTTGGCTCAAGGCTATGCAAAACAACGCTGGGAATGGTAATACAGCGGTCGACACTGCCCATTTGTTTTCAGTGGCTGACCAGTTTGCCCTCAGTATACAGCAATTATCTGAAAGACTCGAGTCTTTAACCAAGAGATTGCCGGCCGCACTCCAGGATACGGCTGTTCCGGAAATAAGTCTAACAGACTCCTCGTCCACTGCTGCTGATGAGCCGCCCTCGGCACTCGCACCTCCTCCCTCACAAGTTCGTCGCAATAGTTTCTGGAAGCGCGGCGGAAAATCTTCTCCTGGATCTCCCGCAGTCAAAGCGCCTGAAACCCCTGGAACGCCTATCAAATCTCCAACTCTTGCTGAAGAATTTGAGACCGTCAACTGTGACCTCAAAGCTCTTGTTGGAAAGTATGATGAGATTCGCCGCGAAACTCAGCGGACAGTGTCTGCATTAGATGGGCACGGAGCCAACGTCAGTGCTGCTACGCTCGACAATGAATCTGATATCTTTTATGACGCAGATGAGTATTTGCCCTCTGGTGTTGTTTATATGTCTGAATCAGACGATGATGCCGAGGAGAATATTGATGATGCTGATTCAACTGAGGAAGATGAAGATTACTTTGACTTTACTGAGTCGTCTGAAAATAAGGAAGAAAAGAGACTTCAGCGAGTCACTGCCACTGAGAAGTCTCTTGCACCCCTCCCACTTCCTCCTGTCAAATACAGAAAGAGCATTCCCTTCGCTACTGTCAGCCCGCCTTCTCTCATGGGAACTCTCAGACAAAATATTGGCAAAGACTTGTCCTCGGTGGCCATGCATATTTCGGCAAATGAGCCTCTCAGTGCCGTGCAAAAATATGCTGAGATGATTGAGTACTCTTACCTCATTGACAAGGCCCTGACATTTCCGGAGAAATCTGTTGAGAGAATGATTTACATCACCACATTTGCTGTGGCTTACATTTCAGGTAACAGAGCCAAAGAGAGATGTGCGCGCAAGCCTTTCAACCCGCTGTTGGGTGAAACATATGAGCTTGTCTCACCAGAACGGAACCTCCGATTGGTTGCGGAAAAGGTTAGTCACCGCCCGGTTATGATTGCAGTTCAAGTTGAACATAAGGACTGGACACTGCAATACACGGCGTCTCCGAAACAAAAGTTTTATGGAAAGTCTATGGAACTCACGGATCCCACAAAGGTACGTTTGACGGTCAATGCTACTGGTGAACTCATTGAGTATGTGCTACCGACAATGTACCTGAGAAACATCATTGCGGGAGAAAAGTATCTTGAGCCTGTGGGTACGTTGCATGTTGCCTCATCTCTAGGCGCCACCTGTCAGGCTGATTTCAAGCCCGAAACAGGTATGTTCTCTGGCCGATCTGAAGATGTCAAAATTTACTGCCCTTCGGAGCCGAAGAAGAAGGCCGAAGGAAAGTGGACAAGTGGCATTTCTTTTCAAGACAAGCAGATTTGGACACCGACACCACTTGTTCAGGGATATCAGAAACAGTATGGGTTCAGCGAGTTCACCGTTGCGCTAAACGAAATCACTCCAAAAGATGAGGCGGCCAGTTCAACTGACTCTAGATTCCGTCCTGACTTGCGTATGTACGAGCAAGGCGAGGTTGAGGCTGCACACACAAGGAAACTGGAGCTGGAAGAGGCACAAAGGGAGCGCCGTAAGGCGAGCGAGGAGGCCGGGGTCCCCGAATACACCCCGCGCTTCTTTGAGCTAGCGGAGGGTAGTGACCATTATGTTTTAAAGCAGGATCCTAGCTACTGGGATGAGCGTCAGTCTGGATTCAAGCAAAACCTGGCACTTTGGTAAACTCTAACCGTGTGAAGCTCATTTAGATATTATGCTAGTTGTAGTACTAAAGGTTAGTCAATCTTCATGACTGCGTACTGGTTGCACACCAATGGGGCTGGGTAGAGCAGATGCGTCGGACAGGCCCTCTTCAAGGTTGATAACAAAAAAAGACGCCAACACCATTGCGGCACCCACAAAATAGAGGAGTGGCGGCACTTTTTGATAGAGGAATATGTCGCCGAGCATGGAAAGTGGGATTGTGGCGGATAAGCCCATTGTTACCACGAGCGGTGTGGTCATGAGCATGGCCAGAACCCAGAAGTAGTCACCGACAAGAGAAGCTGTTGCATTTACGACAATCTTCAAGTAATCATGAGCTGGCGGAAGACTGAACTGTTCTACGCCCGTATAATGTAGTAGGACAAGGAAAGGCCATAAGAATAGAAGGTTGAAGACACCGACGTAGCCGAAAAAAACGCGAGTGTCGATGCGGGATTCGTCGCGGACACGGACTTTGAGAAGGGACGTATAAACACCATATAAAAATGCCGAAATAAGAGCCATAATGTCACCCTTAACGGACCAGCCTGCTGCGATCTCATTCATGCGCTCGAACTCACGAGCCGAGGCCAGCATTTCGAGCACCGGGGCGTCCTTGAGAATCTCAACGGAAGCAGCATCCGTTTTGGACACGAGGACGACACCAACGAAAGACACAACAATTGCCAGCACCTTCTTGAGCGTGATTGACTCGTGTCCCAGAAAGTAGCCAAGGATGAGAGTGAAGAAGGAGGTGGTGGATGAGAGGATGGTGGAGGAGGATACCGATGTGTAAAAGTACGAGGCATTATTGAACAGATTCGAGAGGAACCAGAGACAGCAGAACTGGGCTGCGAGAAAGGCTGTTTCGCGCTGTGACAGAGAATCCCGTGAAATTGGCGCACCCGGGGCCCGCCGGCTTCTGATGCATGGCAATAAATAAATAGCAAAAGAGGCTGTATTCACATAAGTGATAAGATAAGGCTTTGTGTAATCACGCATGCCATTGAGCAGAAAGCCCGAGAGGACCCATAGCAGGACGACCACTGACAGTAGAAAGAGACCCAGTCGCCATCTGGGCGACGGAGCCGAGAGAGCCATTGAACTGGTGGTGGGGGAGAGTGGGGGTGAATGAGAAAAAGCGAGCGTGGGATTTGAGTATGCTATCGAGCAGGGCTGATACTAGTGAGAAAGTCAAATATCGTAGTGGTGAAAGGTAACGATGGACGGGGGCGAAGAGAGTGTTTGCAGATGATGCGAGCGACAAAAATAATTGTGCCCTTGGGTGCCTGTGTCTGGTATCAGTAGGCCGGACTGCAGGGAGCCTGCAGCAAACAGGTGGGCCTGGAGATAGGCGGGAGGTGCGTCTGACATGGCTGGGCGGGAGAGACTGCGGGCTTTTGGGGGAACAAATAAGCGGAGCTAGCGGGCATTGGAAGTGGGCCGGTGGCGGAATAGCGGGGACAGATGGGTCCCCCGCAAAATACTTTTGGAGGAACTAGACGTGCCTGCTCCAATTGGTGTCGGGCTGCAGCCGAAGACTGCGACGTTGTATGCTTGTACGGCCAATAGCTGGCCCAATACGTGTGGCTGTGACGCACAAAGCCGCACAATTAATAGAGCTAGTGGGCGCCGCTGCGATAATTCGAGTGTTTTGCAGGTATGACAGGGCCGATGGCTGGTCAGTTATGGAAAAGGTCTTCAGACCCTGGGATAGTTATTTATAGGACTTTAGAGCATGTACTAGAGATTCTCCATTTTGTCGCGCGCAGTGATGGCAGAGACTGCCTGCACTGCCTGTGCCCGCAACACAGCAGCCCGGCGTGAGCTATCGTCATGAATACTCCCAGCCGGTGACGCCCAGTGACTCCACTGAAAGGTTCCCTCAGGCGAACTGCTGCTGGCAAACAGCCGTTGAGCCCCGCTGGCCTACCGCGAGTCGGTGAGCTTTTTTGGCCACTGATTGACCACTGAACGCTTGATAAGCAAACTCAACGTGTGTCAAATCTCCGATGCCTCATACATGCAGCTTTTTAAAAGCCTGACATCTCTTAAAATGGGTCACGTGATAGCCACGTGACTTTGTACCCATCCTTTACGCGTCGCGCTTCACCAACTCTGCCTTCATATACCACCCATGCAGGATGATAAACGAAGGTACCAGCGAAGTACCCGTCCTCGTTCCAGGGATATGCGAGATGGAGAGCATCCGGCAGAGCCCCTTCGACTAGGCTTCGATGATCCCCCCATTCTCCAGCCCAATCAAACACCTGCATCGTCAGCTAGGGTTTTCAGAAACACTTCAGCACGCCGCGAACGCAGCCAGAGCCCCGAAAAGCGGTCTGAGGTTGTCCCTGAGTTTTCAGTATTCACCCAATCTTCCAGCACAGCCATCTCCTACCCAGATGAGAAGGTCGTTTTGCCGTACAGCGAGCTGGACGAAGCATATTTTGGGCTCAGCGGTCTCAAGGGATCAAAATCTCTGCTAGAGCCTCTGAACTACATTGCACCAGATGTTCGTAGGGTTCGTTTCGGTGCTCGTAAATACGGTACGGTCGACGAACCAGAGGATGATGAAGAAGAAAAAGATGATGAAGGCGACACCGACCTTCCTCCACTGATAATTGCCATCAGAGATAGTGTTAACGCCATTTCCCGCACAATCTGGATTCATTTGAGACCCCTGCTGTCCAGAAAACTCTGGTGGGTGCTGCCTGTTCTGACACTCGGCCTCATCACCTTTACGCTTTTAATCTACTTTGGTATTGGTATTTTTGCCAGTATAATTTCTGCCATTATTGCCACAATTCGTGCAAACAACCATAATCTTCAGGACCTGGCAGAAGCCGGCCAGGCCAGCGGCGACCCGCACTGGCACAAACTCACAAACGAAATCATTGACAGGTTTGATGAGCAAGAACAGAAAATCACAGACACCAATACGCGGATGGAAGAGCTCATGTCGGTCAAAGCGGTGGAATCCAAAATTGTTTCGCTAATTGAAGATAGTCTGCCACCAAAACTTGCTGTCAGCATCAACCCCCAAACTGGCGACCTGGAAATCTCGAACCAGTTCTGGTTGTTTGCAACAAAGCTTGTGGATGATAAAATCCATGACGCCCTGAGTCAAGACTGGGAAAGGTTCCTTAATGTCAATCAAAAGGTCCTGGAGCAGGCACTCAAGTCACAAGAATTCATGGATGAGCTGCGTAAGCATTCGCTCAACGATGTGTCCGGGCAGGCGATAGAGTCTGTTGTCAACGAGAAGGTAGACCAGCATTTGCAGCAAGTTGAAGCAATTTCACGCCAAGAATTCACAAAGACATTAGCTGAGCAGCTCAGCAAGCTTCGCAACGAAGTTGTACAAAACATGGGCTCGACAGAGGAGGCTGAGGCCCTTCAGAAAATGCTTGAAAGGATGAAGGACATTGGGGCCGTCTCAGACCAGGCACTCCCGGATTTTGCTGATAGTCGTGGTGGTGCACAGATTGATTGGCGGCACACGATCGGTGATTTCAATCCGTTCAAACACAAAGACTGGCGGTTCGCACTTGCGCGGAAGTTTTCTTCCTGGCTCAAACTATTTCCCATTCATATTCAACCACCAGAAATTGCACTGTCCAGGGAAATGGGGCTTGGCGATTGTTGGCCCTTTGACGGTGAGAAGGGTGTACTTGGAGTGTCATTGTCCAGGCCGATGCTGCCTCAATCCTTCTCTGTATCGCATATTCCTCTATCCATCTCAGTTTACCCGGAGTCTGCGCCACAAGATCTAGTGCTGTGGGCAAACACTGAGCACTGGCCAGAAACTGCAAAGAATGATGAAAGCCTGTGTTTCTCAGACAAGCTCGGATCAGACTATGCGCTTATTGGTCGTGGGAAGTTCCGGCTGATGGGCGCGTCATCTCAAGAGTTTGCGGTAGAGCGAAAATTCCAAAAGCTGCCCGTGGAGAAGGTTGCGCTTGAGATTGAAAGCAATTGGGGTTGTGAAAACTTCACGTGCTTATACCGGTTTCGAATGTTTGGAACGGCAGTCGAGCCATCATCACCACAAGAGGTCACCACCGAAGCGTTTGGAGGCCAGGGTGCAGCAAGCATTGAGCCGGGCGATGTGGGGATTGGACAAGATGAGCTGATATAATGTGCAACTGCTATTCCAGCGACTGCAACTAGTGCAGTATATTTATTTCAATAAAACATTAATAATTTCTTGGACGTGGAAGTGATGCGCGGTGATTGCCTCTTTTGCCCAGATTTGAGGCAGGGTCCGACGCAGGGCAAAAAATATTATGGAGGGATGGTCGGTTTATTATAAATAGAATAAATATATGCATGCTAGACAAAGGTTTAGCGGATGAGGCATTAAACGAGCCTTTCTTCAGCGACTCTGGCGCGCTAAACATAAGAGTTTATGCGCCCCGAGTTGAGCACGGCTCTGGCGTGGTGAATGGCACGAAGAGCGACTTCCAATCGGTGGAGACGATCATCGCGCGCATTTTGAGATTCCCTTTGTTGTTTCAAGTGCATTTCCAGCAGCGCATTCTTCTTCTTTTCGGTGGCGACACGGTTGTTTGCATCCTCAAACAGGGACTCGGAGAGTTGCTCAATCTGGTCACTGAGAGCATTTTCGCGGAGCTCGGAGTCCTTGCGCATGAGCCGTTCGACACGGAGCTCGCGGGCAATTTTATGGTTCTCTTCGACCAGCGACGAGAATGACTTTGGTTCGGCGACACAGATGGATTCACGTGACCACATGGAGCTAGATGTGGCCGTCGACGCCTGCGACGAATGGCCCATGGAGAAGTGGCTGGCAGTGGAGGCTGTGCGACGGGAGCTTCTGGAGCCCGTAGATCCTGCTGCAGAGGCCACCGAGCGGGAAGACACCGTCTTTTTGAGCGCTTGGAGCTCGTGCTCAAGAGTTTCGGCTCGGTCGACAGCAGCTGCGGCTGTGCTGGACAAAGAGACGAGCTGCTCCTCAAGCAGCTCGATGCGCTGCTTGTCGCCCTGCTTATTGTTGGCCAGTACAGAACATTTGGATCGCAGCATTCTGAGTATCTGGAGCAGAAATATGGGGTATTGCACGACCTGCGCAGAGCCCTGCTTATATATACCCGATGGGCTTGCAGGCAAGGCGGCAAGAGTCAGTCCCGGAAGCAACACAACTACTGCCGTAAATGAGGCCTGAGCCCGCTCCCCGCTGCAGATTGCCGTTGGCGGTCTATGCAGGAGAGGGCCTTGGAATTTAGTCCCCAGCAAGGTTGGGGCGCCAGGGGGACAGCGGGCGCTGACTAGCCGGAAGCAGCAGTGCAGGAAGTTGCAAATGGGTGTGCAGAAAGCAGGGAAGGTTGGGCATATGACAGATAATTGAAGGCATTCTGAAAATTTTCTGCAAACTCGTCTTAAAAAGCCGAACACTCGTTAAAAGAAGCCCCCAGTATCCTGCTGTTCTGCCGCCCGCGTGTGTCGCCTACCGCCAGCGCGTCACGTCGATTTTCCAGCCCTGCCCAATTTCAATTAAGTTGCCCAAATGGGGCAGGTAGTTGGCGTTGGGCCAAGCGCGTCACTGGGGCTTCTCAGTAACGGGTCCACTGGAAGGTCAGCGCGGCACCGTTTGCATGAACAGCTGTCGGGAAGAGGAAGCCGGCTGAGATGCATTCACATGTCGGTTCTGACTTCTCAAACGCAGCAGCGGCGGGGCTTTGACTGCTTTCTTACCGTATCTGCAAGCTGCTCCCTCGAGTGCTATTTAGAAGCTGTCGTTTCAGCCCTCTAACCCTCTGGCTCTTCTCCCAGAACAACCCCTAGATAGCCAGCCCCACCAGCCCCGCTAGTCGGCTCCTGTCAAGGAGGTGCCTGAAATATGCCATCACGTACGACAGCAACCCCAAACGGGGCCAGGGTGCGCTAAACTGCGCGACAACGCGCAAATGACGGCGCACATATGCACAGGCTGCGACCCTTAGCCCCATATGTGATCTCGATCAGGTCACATTTGGCATTAATCGGGCTCAACTGACCCACTCGTGGACATCAAAGCCACCAATGGAGGAGGCCCCCATTAGCTCTGGGCGACACTGGACAACAATGGGTAACGGGTGTTGGTGGTGAGTGACGCTACCAGACCATAGTGTAACCATATACTCAAATAAGGTTTGCTATAGCAATAGCAGCTATAGCATTCGCAGGGCCCATGTAGGGTACAAACTCAATTTCCAGCAGATTTGGGACTCGTCAAGACTGCTTTGTTGCGCGCATTCTCAGATCTTGGTGCGTGCATTCTATTTAGATCTTACCAGGGGCTCCATAGCCCAAGTGCCCCCACTACCCAGCCAGCCACCCACTAGAAGCTAGCGTCGCTACTCACAGGTGCCAAATCGGTGGCAGAGACCCTGTCAGCTTGCACATAAGGAATGAGAGATCTTCAAGACAGATCGAGACAATCCTGCTGTTGGTACCTGACCTCAGGGTTTTTGTGCAAAGGTGCCATTCCACCCTCTCCTTGGTAGCGCGCCTCTGAGACCGCCTGGACCCACACGCCTTCATCGGACCCATCTCCGGAGAGCCCAAAACGCCTCGGGGAGGGACGGGCGGCTAGCGGGATGGCCAGCCAGGCTAGCGAGAGAAACGCGGCACTCCAGTAGCGAAAAGTGGTGCAAGTGATACTATATAAATACAAACAGTTCAGAGACTAATTGACGTGCATGTCGCTCATAGCAAATAGCAAATCCTCAGCATCATCGTCAGCGCCAGCCCGTCCATCGTTGGCATGGTCCTCATGGTAGATGGAGAAGCGCGAGCGCGAGCGCGACGCCGAACGTTCACCATCAAAGCGGGAGCGAGAGCGTTCGCGGCCACGCGAGTCCCGCCTGGCGTACCCATAGTAACTCGTGTCGCTGCCGCTTGGCCGCGCTTCATCCATAGCGTTGTGCTCTTCCGACAGCCGCGACGGCGTAAGCGGCGGATGGTGGAAGCGAGAATGCGGAGAGCTGGAACGCGAGCGCTGTGGGCGCACAATCATACCAGCGCCGCTGCCACCGAGAGGTGGGATGCGTGTGTGCAGGCTCACTGGCGACGGCGAGCTGCGATCCCGAACAACTGAGCTCTGCATTGAGTCGGTCAAAGAACTGTTAAAATTCTTCATCTGCTGATATTTGAGCAGAGGATTACTCGCCAGATTAGCGGAGGATCCCCCACCAAGACTTCCAGGAGATTCTGACATGTTGATGCGCGACTGGTTGCCAGAGCTTCCACTACCCAGCGCATAGCTACTGTCCTGGCGCACAGAGTCCACCATGCGCACAAAATCACCAAGATTGTCATCAGCCATGAGAATGCCGGATCCAGGACCGGCGACAGAGCCAGGTGATGCAGACAGCACAGAAGCATCAGAGCTGAGCAGTGAGTGGGCACGAGGCCGCATCATGCTGCTGCCCGATTTGTATGAGTGACGAGATCCAAAGGATGATGAATACCGTGGAACAGACCCAGAAGATGGCGAAGATGAAAGCGCATTGTCAATAGATCGAATAGACGAGATAGAAGCGTTGGAAAGAGATCTCTGTGGAATGCGGAGGGCGGCAACAGACGAATTAGAGGGGATTCGAGAAAAAGACGAGCGCGGCTGAGTTGAAGAGACTTGTGGAGCCGGGGAAACTGCTGGGATTGCTTGAGGCAAAGCCCCTCCATGCTGTGACATCCAATTCTGAGAACTCTCGGATGTGACAGATTGCGACTTGAAGGGCTGAACAAACGACACTGACGGGCGATGCTCCTTTGCAGCTGGCGACGAATCCCGGTTGATGGATTTGCGTCTCTCTTTGTCCATACGATATCTGTCAGAGAAGTAGTGTGAAGCACCTAAAGAAGGCTCCCTGGAAGGTCCTCTTGACTGGCTGGTGCTACGAGACGAATCACGACTGGTATCACGACTTGAAACCGAATCCCTACGATGAGACTCACGACCCTGACGAATCTCAGCAGCCAAGATAGAGGATGATGAATAACGAGGCTGAGAGCCGACATCGAGGACCGAGTTTCTGCGATTTGGTGAAGAAGATAAGGACACCGGATCCCCCAATAGCGAACCAGAAGTTACAGAGGAGCTACGCCTCTGCAATTGCTGTTGCAACTGCTGACGTGGTTGCTGTTGTTGCTCTTGCTGCTCTTGCTGTTTGTCAAGATGCAAAAAGTGATTGGTAAGAATGGCCTCAGAGTCGCCAATTCTAAAATCCACATGCGTTCTGTAGCTGACAGAAACACGTAAATTGCCAAGTGGTGTTTCAATGCTTTCAAATAAATAAGAGGAGAGCTGGTCCGGGAATTGGGCCTGCTCCATGATAGGCTTGGTAAGTCCAATGCGACCGCGCGACGAAATGGGCTGTGCGCCATTTAGCACACGGCAGCCAAGAGCCATTTTGGGCACATTGAGCTTTGCCATAGCGAGATTGAGTTTGAGTGACCAAGCGGGGAGTAACATAGCCAGATGGTACATGGAACGAAATAGAATGATGGCTTTTTTGTAGACGAGATGGAGATCGATTTGCTCTGCTGCTGATGAGACGGTGGCCGCAGAGGGAGTGTTCAAGCTGCTCTTGTCAGCGCCATCGCCTGGCACGGCAGGTGCTGGAGGAGCTGGATGAAAGTCGATGATCCAGCGTTCCAGCACAACCTCAGATTTTGCCGAGCCGCTGGAGGCTGTCCACGATTTGCCGTTCGGATCTACCAGCACGAGACGCTGCGAATGGGTGAGAGAACGAAGGTCCAGAAATGTTTCAATGACTAGCGGTGGCGGGGCCGCAGTACTGCTGGAGACATCGCTCATCTTCCAGAGCTTTAGCTCGTCGCGAAACATCAAGCTTTCCTCAAACTCAATGTTAAACCACTTGTTGATTCGGCCATTGCCCTTGGGAGGCGGATCGAGACGACTGTTGGCCACGACAGCAACGGCCTTCGCAAAGAAGTTCTGCACAATTTGGTTGAGCTTAGACGACTTGTTCTGGTCTGCCATTATGTACGATGTGGGTGGGGAGTTATAAGGGTGGGGGGAGGGAAACTGGCTCCTGGGGGCTAGTTGATGCAGATAGTATCCATCAAAAGAAGGCGGCGGTGAGATTCAGTCTTGGGCCTGCTAGTTAGCAGTTGGTCAGAGTGGCAGTGTGTTGTTAATTTAGGGCAGAAGTGGGTCACGGTGACAGAGCTAGGGAGAGTGCGATGCTGATGCAGGGAAGCCAGTGGTGCTGCACGCCAAATGAGTCAGAAGGTGTCAAGCCTCAGAGGTATTTGGACGGGGAGAGGAATGTGTGGGCAGGAAGAAGAGTTGGGTTTGTGGGTGGATTGGGGGATTTGTTGCTGGCAGTGGGTGGAGGATATAGTGGGGGATGTTGAGGGGGGAGGGGGTGAGGAAGATGGGCGTAGAATGGCACGCGCAAGGGTGATGACTGACTGGGAGTGAGCCAACGGGGCCTGGGCGGTTGGGCCAGGCAATCAGAGTAGATCGATCGATAGGTATGAGAGGGCTAAAATCTATTTAGCTTTGGCTGGCGGCAGTTGCGAAGCTCGGTTTCACGCAGCAGCTTGTTTTGACGGCTCTGTACTCTGTGAGACCGGCTCTAAGCAGTTCCGGGGGCGGACGCAAATGTGTCGGTGGGGGAGGCGCCGCGCAGGGCTGATAAGGGCGATAAGAATGAGGGCAGGAGGAAGAGTCCTGGGAAGCTGTGAGGAGAGCGTTGGGGAAGGAAGAGATAGGAAGAAAAGGGGAGGCACAGTCTACGAACTTGTGGATCGATGGCAGTCTTCACAGAAGGCCGAGATGTGCGCCAGCTGCAGTCTCCTTTTTATACACGCCGCTGCCTGCAATTCGCCTGTCTCAGATCTACCCATCCCTACATGGTGCGTCATTCCGCCTGTTGGGCACACCAGCCGCTCCCAGCTGGGAGAAGGCAGGGAAGCTGGGCGGTGGAGCCTACTCACTAGGGCTTAAGTAAGTGCCTCAGTGTAGAAAGCCAGTAGGCCTTACTATGGAGCCTAGTGACATTAGCACTCTTAGAATATGCACTGTTCTCCTCAGAAATAAACGGACGTATCTTGCAATATAATTAGTGCGAGTTGCGCCAAACGCCCTGCGTCTACCTCCCCACCTCCGCGACTCCTGCGCATGTTGATTGCAACACCTTGCTCCCCCTCTAGCGTTGTTGTGGATGCCCGCCAGAAGACCGCGTGCCGATGCAGATGACGGCGGCTTATCTTGGCTGTTTGGGCAATAGGAATTGGCATGACCGCTGTAAGCGAGATATCACCAGAATCTCGAAGAGCAGAAAAGGGAAGCATCCACTCAACTGCCAACCGCTTTCTGTTGTGCACTTCACAACCGAAAATGATCTAGTTTCACCTTCCCGCTCAGCCTCTGCGCCAAATCACCTACCTGCCTGCTAGTGTTCCAGAAGAGACGCGGCTGTGTAGCTCAGCTGCTCAGCCCAGGCGCATCGGCACATGCACAGCCAAAAGTCGTCCAGTGAGAAAGAACTGTTTACGCAAATGATTCATATTTCTTGAACCCAAATAAGTAATATTATGCAGCTTTAAGTCGCCTGACGAATTTTCGCAGTAAACATCTGCTCTCAAGGCTTTCTTGCCTTCTGACTGGCCACATCAGAGGTGTGTGCTGCAGGCATATCCGACCTCTTACAGCCCAATTGGCTGGACAGTGGAGTTGGGTGGTGCATCGGAAGCTGACAGACAGGGATCTTATCAGGGCGAGAGCCAGCAGGAAAGGCCAATGAGGCACCAAATATCAGCAACGTTTCTTGCTTGCTTCCACTCCCTCCCACTACACCTCCCTACACTCTCACCTCATTCACAGCCCAGTTGCAAGCATAACAAAATGATGTTGTATAATACTTGCTACATAATCCAATGACCCTTTCGCACAAATCCACCAACCCTCAGCAACGAGCATTCACCACACAATGTCCACAAAACAGCTTCTTCTGGCCGCCAGAGAGGCGGTGAAGGACAAAAACTACGAGTACGCTCAGCAGCTAGCTGCCGACGTGCTCGCTCAAAAACCTGAAAGTGTCCCAGCCCTGCTTCTCCATGGCAAGTGCTCGGAAGAGCTCAAACAGCTTGACCAGGCTGAAAAATCATACAAAAAGGCTGCCTCACTGGCCCCTCAAGAACCCAATGTTTTTAAGGGTCTTATGTCTGTCTATGAGTCGATGCTCTCTTGGCCCAAATACCTCGATGCGTTTGTCTCTCTTGTCAACATCTATAAATCAGCTGACGACATTAGGCTGGCTGGTGACCTTCTCAACAAGGTTACAAAGGTTATCGTTTTTGGCAAAAACAACGACGATGCAAAAGAGCTTTTTTACAACCTTGAACTTCCAGGCTCGCCCATCTTTGACTTTCTGGAAGGCAGACTCCCAAAAGTAGAAGCAACTCTAGCGAAACTTATCGCAATCAAAGAGAAGAGCGCTGCGATTTCGGCTAGTCAGAAAGCTGCCAAAGGCAAGTCTATTGGTTCCAGCAAACAGCCAGCGTCTTCTGTGCCTTTGGACAAGAAACTCGCTCGCTACTACACCATGCTCATCAATGTGACGATGGACGATGATCTGCGTCGATCCACAGAGCTCAAGCTTTTGCAGTACAAGTACAATCTCTTACTGGAAACACAGCGTAAGGATGAGCTCATTGATGAAGTACTAGATATGGCAACTGGCCTGGTTGTTATCAAAGCAAAAGACCCCTTCCCGTATAACATTTTTCTCGAATGGTCTGATTTCGCAACCTTAGATGACTTCGATTATCCCACGATTGCATTTTATGTCAATAATTTCACAAATGGCTTTGCTGATGTTCTCAATGCCTTTGCCAAGTCAAGTATTTGCCCGCAGCGACTAGACCTGGCAGATAATACAAACGATGAAGACAGCTCGCCTACCACTCCTGAGGAACCTTTGGATGAAAGTCCTTTGGATGGTGCTGAGAAAGAAAAGATAAAGGAAATGGCTGCTGCCGACCAGGTGGAATGGTCAAACGAGGATGCTATCGACGCCATGCTGCAGGGCCTTAAAAGAGATCGTTCTTTCATCATACCTTACAGACTGCTTGCCGAGTTATATTTATTCGAAGAACAGTACGAAAATGCTGTTGACATGGCTTTGAAAGGTCTCAAAATGTGTCAGAGTCAGCGCAGCAAAACCGGGATTGCTTTTGCCAATTCAATCGCCCATCTTCGAACAATTCTTGCTTCGGCATATGTTTATTACGAATCACCAAAGCATCACCAAGAAGCATTGTCTCTTTTCAACGCCATCTTGAAAAATGACAGCACCAACAGGCGCGCGCTTATTGGATTGGCTCTTATTAATCGCCAGCAGAACGACCTTGAGGGTGCTATTAACATTCTGGAAACAGTCACGAAAAAGTTTCCAGATGATCTAGAAGTAAAGGTTGAACTTGCATGGTGTTACCTTCTCCTAGATAACCACGAAGAAGCACGTAAGCTTCTCAAATTTTGCATCAGTAGACTAACCCAAGTCAATCTCAACTCCACGAACTTTCTGGGTGAGGTTTGGTGGAAGTACGGTTACTCATATTGGAAGCAACTCGATCAATCTTCCGATCACAGTGACGAGCTGGCCAAGGCTGCTTTTGAGGCTTTCGTTACCTGCTTGAAATGTAATCCTGCGTACGCTCCTGCCTACTCCTCACTTGGAGAGTTCTACGCTGAAATCAATAACGACCAGGCAAGAGCCATGAAGTGCTTTTATAAAGCGTTTGAAATTGATGCCGGTGAGGTGTACGCTGCCGAAAAACTGGCCACAGCATTTGCTGATAAAAGTCAATGGGAGTCTGTGGAAGTGATCGCCAAGCGAGTAACTGCGTCAGAGAAGCTTAGACTGGTGGCTGGCTCGGAGCTTTCTTGGCCCTATCGTGCACTTGGCATTGTTTCTCTCAACAAACAGGATTTTGCTGAATCTGTGAAACAATTTCAAACGGTATTGCGTACGGCGCCGAGAGACGTTAAGGCATGGATCAATCTAGGAGAATCTTATCTTGGATCCGGAAGATTCACGGCAGCTGCCAAAACCTTCACAAAGGCTCTCTCACTGGAAAAAGATTCATGGGTCGCCCTCTATCATTTGGGAATTGTCAAAAAAGAGCTAGACGAGTATGAAGAGGCTATCGAGTGCCTAAGGAAAGTTGGGAAATCCCCTAATACTCCTGCTTCTCTCAAACAAGGATTGCAGAGTATCATTGTTGAGGCGATGGCGGGTGCCGCAAAGCATTATCTTCAAAATGAGTTTTATGGAGAGGCGGTCAATTATTCTATTGAGTGTCTCCAGGTGGCGGAAAGTTCTCTAGAGAATGACACCGATATTGGACAGTCATTTTGGCTGGCTGTTGGCGAGGCTGTTGAGGTTATTCTCATGGTCGAGACTTCATGGAAGAAGGTGCCATTTGACCTTATTGACAAGGTTGTTCAAGAAGGGGCTGACGCTGATGGTGACCAGCAATTATTTCTGGTTAAATCTCACATTCACTGTATGAGACAGTCTTTGAGATTTGCGAAGTCTGCTAACGCTGCGCAAGCTGCTGCTTTTTTCAATCTGGCCCTGTCACTTCTCAAAGCTTATAGACTCCTGGAGGAAGAGTCTTATTTGAAAGATGCTATTGCCACACTTCAGAGAGCTATCAAGCTAAACCACAGGGACACTGGTATCTGGAATGCCTATGGAATCGCATCTTCTTATAAAAACCCACGTGTTGCACAGCACTGTTTTGTACGATCTCTGATTATCAACTATCGGCAGTCGCACGTCTGGATCAACCTTGCGTCTCTTTATATCCAAAATCAGGATCTTGATCTTTGCACTGAAGCTATTGAAAAGGCTATTGCCATTGACCCTGATTTTGTTCTAGGATGGCTTGCTCGGGGACTTTGCGAATATCTCACTGGAGAAACGAGCAAGGCAGAAGTTCACTTTTCACATGCCCAAGCTATTTCCACTGGAATGGACAAAGCTACTAAACTCATATTTGCCATTGTTGTACTTGACAGAATGCTGGTGGAAAAGCGTGAGGCTTCTGTTCTTGCGCTTGAGAAGCTTTTGATGCTGGAGCCCAATAACCTGCAGAGTCTTAATGTTCAGAGCCTTTTGATGGAAAATGAAGGTCTATATGATCCAGCTTCAGAGTATTGTCAGCGTCAGTGCGATCTATATGAGGCTAAGTATGAAGAAACAGAAGCAGAGAGTGCTCTCATCTCTTATGTGGAAGCCAAGTGTGCTTTGGCAAGGTTGCGGTTTGCGGCAAAAGACTACGAAGCCGCTGTGTCCCACGCTGAATCTGCACTCAATATCTCCACTGCGGTGGCTGAGCGATGTGGAAAAAGCAGATTAAGTGCACAGTTGACGATTGGTCTCTCTCAGTATTACCTCGGTAATTTAGGCGAGTCTATTGACGCCTTCCAGTTGGCTCTAAGTGAGGGATTGGCGGGACATGAAGTGACCATTGTTCTTTCGCAGGTTCTATGGGCTCGTGGCGAGAAGGAGATTGCAGTGAGTCAGCTATTTGAATCTGTTCAGAACGACGGCATTTCCTTGAAGCTTGCTCTGTCACTAGCGGCTGTGGGTTTGGTTGATGGCAATAATGAAGTGTTGGATGCTGCTGTGGATGAAATCAAGAATACACCGTTGCCGACAGTTTTGAGGGAGAGCATGCACGAGAATGTCGCTGAGATGTTATCGCTTGCCAATAAGAGTCGTTGTGACGATTCATCCCAGGGCGATGTCTTGCCATCAAAGCTGCCCTGGCAGCGTGCAGCATTTGTCGATCCGAGTAGTTATGCAGTGTGGAAGAATCTGTCTAGCGGTACAGCTCTTGCACTTGCTCGTTCTCAAAAGACCGGAATTGGTGCTGAGGAGCTCGCCCTGGCGTTTGCAACCCAAGGTCAATCTCAGCGGGCCGTTTTCATGGCTCCCTGGAGTGTCGATGCATGGCAACAACTGGCTGAAAACGCTTCAGCTTCTTCATGAGTATATATCTATTATTCGTCAAGTCATTAGAATATTACAAAGATGCAATGAGTGCTGTGTTTGCACGAATTATTCGAGAGCCGCTGGCGGCGCCTCGCCGCTATCGGCAGCACTGGTACCGGTTTGTGCTGTGCGGTCAGGATTGAGTCTCTCAACGATCACCATGGAGAGAATGCTGGAAGGAAGGGAGTGAGCGAGCCTGATATGAAGACCCTTGAAAAGCGCTCTGAATAGTCCGACTTCCTGGATAAGGTTCTTCGCAACACGAAACACGCCAAGTTGGTCCTCGGGTCGGAGCAAGGCGATTTCCTCAGAAACAGCCAGCTGCTGGCGTGTTTTAACAACATCAAGAAAGTTGGATGCCGTTGCAGCTGCTGTCGATGCTGTGGCAGATGCCAACGCATACTGGGCAGACGATAAGTCAGCAGTGCTCGTTTCTGAGACAGTTGCCAGCTTGCTCTTGGCCATCTCGTAAGTGCTCCACCATACGACTGAGTGAGGCATGAAAACAGCAATTCCCATCCAGTAGCCTCTGAAGAACCCTTTGAAACCCTCAGTCGCATAGATTTTGCGGCAGATCTGGGGAGTGGAGTATCCATGCTTGTCAATCTGCATGCGGCCCTTGACGACCTCCATCGGTGTCCAAATGACTGAGGAAGCAATCTCAGCGACTGAGCCCGAAGCAACGTAGTTTGCAAACGAGTCACCAAGGTACGGCATAAGTTCTGCCTTTGTCTGCCGGTACGAAACCATGTAGATTGTGAATGCAGGAGTTGTTAGGAGAACGGCGGCAGAAAGACCGCGCCAGTAGGCGGGAAACGGCAAAACATAGGAGAAGTTTGTGGAGGTTTGCTGGAGGGTTCGAATAGTATCGACTGGGGTTAGTGGTCCTACTTTTAATCAGCGAGACTCGGCTGTTTCAGGGTCGGTTGTGTTTTTCGAGGCGTTCCTGAGTGAAGAATCGCTCCAAGAGTGTGTCGAGAATAGCAAAGAGGCATTCTCTCGAAAACTTACGAGGATGGAAAACCAGCTTGGAACCTACAGCACCAGCCACCGAAGCGGCAATAGTAGGCAGGTCCATTCTCCAGAGCAGCAGCTATTTACAATGAGCGGGGCACGAAGCCTTTTGGGTAACGATAATTATGAGGAGACTCGGAAGTGCATTTTCGCAGAGTCATGGGAGGTGCCGGAGATTTGCGCCCAGTGCACCGGCCAGGTGCTGAGAGGATGAGGATCGCCTGAGAAAAAGAAAGAAAAAAAAGAATCTCTCCGTGAAGAGTTGACCAGAAGCAATAGTCTGAAGCTGGATCGGCTTCATTTCCTTTGTCCGTACGGCCGTTGCCTGACAGCCGCCGGCTATGCTACAGTTCGACACAGCCGTATCAGTTCCGAATTGCCGCCCATGGACACAGCCGTGTACTTGATCACTCTCCCTCCCATAACCCTGCTGAAAAATTCACTTAACCACTTAATGACGCTCCGCCAGCCACTGCAACGGCTCTCGCTGCGAGCTAAAAACCATATTCTGCACCAAAAGCAGCCAGAAACGCATCATCCTTCTATACCAGCGCGTACTCGCTTTGCTCCTTCTCCTACGGGCTTTCTGCACCTTGGATCCCTGCGCACCGCCCTTTACAACTACCTGCTCGCCCGCTCCACCAATGGCCAGTTTCTGCTTCGTTTAGAAGACACGGACCAGAAACGTCTTGTCCCCGGAGCTGAAGCTTCTATTTATGACTCTCTACGCTGGGCAGGCATACAGTGGGACGAAGGTCCCGAAGTCGGTGGCCCTGCAGGCCCGTACCGCCAATCAGAGCGCAGTGAAATTTATAAAACATACGCCGAAAAGCTGCTTGAATCCGGACATGCGTACCGCTGTTTTTGCCCCAAGCACCGGCTAGATGCTCTCAAAGACTCTGCTCGCAAGCTCAGCCCGCCATCTATGGCCTCTTATGACAGACACTGCCTTGGTCTGTCAGCTGCTGAGATCCAGCAAAAGCTGGACACCAACACCGAGCATACTATCCGCTTTAAAGCGCCTGCAAAATTTCCTGTGTTTCGGGATTTGCTCCACGGCACGCTCAATCTTCAGACTCAAGTCAACTTCCAAGACGTGCGTTACGACGACCAGGTGCTCATCAAAAGCGATGGCCTGCCCACATACCACCTGGCCAACGTTGTCGATGACCATCATATGAATATTACTCATGTTGTGCGCGGAGAAGAATGGCTCCCTTCTACCCCAAAACACATTGCTATGTACGAAGCGTTTGGCTGGACACCGCCAGAGTTTGTGCACATTCCGTTGTTGACGTCGCCGAGCGACAAGAAGTTGAGTAAGCGACGCAATGATGCCTCTGTTCAGTTCTATCGCAATAATGGCACGCTTCCTGCCGCCCTTGTCAACTTTGTGGCACTGCTCGGATGGTCTCCTCCTCGCAGCAACAATGAGTCCGTGTCGGAAGTCATGACCTTAGCGGATATGGAGAAACTTTTTTCTATCGACGGTCTCACAAAGGGTAACGCCAAACTCGATCTCAAAAAACTGGACTTTTTCAACAAACAGCATTTTCACCGCCTGTTGCAGGAGTCGGCCTTCTTTGAAAAGACCGCGCAGCAATGTCATGCAGCTGTGCTTGAACGTATACCGAATTCCGAACGTGATTTGGCATATACAACGGGTGTTCTCCGTCACCTCCAAGACTCGGTCTCTTCAGTTGAGGATTTTGTCACAAAGGCTGCATTTGCATATCAACGTCCTGACTACAACTCCCCGCAAGCTACCAAATTTCGCAAAGCTGACACATGCCAGTTACTTAAGTCAATTGTTCTTGACCCTGGTGACATTGTCCCCAAAGAGCTTTTTGGCGCTCTGCGATTCGCTCTCACCGGAGGCGTGCCCGGAGCGGGTATTGCCGTGGTGGTGGCCATCCTCGGCAAGGAGGAAGCGAACAAACGCAGAAATGACGCAATTGCTTTCCTCGAACACTCTTCCTAATTATCTTTATTTGTACATAGCTTCAATTCCGCTCCCCGTTGCCATCTGTGTCCGCCCGTCCGAATGCCTCGGATAAAACCCCCACCTTCCTGATTTGCAAACCAGCCTATATAACTCTGCTTACCCCACACTGTCAAGATGCGAGCATTTATGGCATCTATTCTGCGGAAGCTGTCCGTTCCTGTGGTCCAAGCGCCAATGGCGGGTGTCTCAGACTCAAGGTTCGTTATTGAAGCTTGCAAGGCTGGGATCCTCGGCTCCCTCGGAGCTGGCATGATGCCCCCAGCCACCATCACCAAAGAAATCTCCAAAATCAAGGCTAGTGTAGGCAATGCGCCTTTTAACGTCAACCTGTTTGTTATCGAAGATTTCAAGGGCTTTGATGTAGTTTCACAGCCTGAAAAACTGGACTGGGTGCGCCAACTGTACGCCAAGGAGGGTATCGAGTTTGCCATCCCCAGCAGCTTTGCACCGGTATTTACAGACCAACTCCAAGCTGTGGTTGAAGCACGGCCGCCAATTGCCTCCTTTACCTTTGGATTGCTCACCAAATCTCAGGTTGATCATCTTCACTCTCATGACATTATTGTGGCGGGCACTGCGTGCAGTGTAGAGGAAGCGAAGGCGTGGGAAAGCGTCGGTGCCGATCTGGTTACTGCTCAAGGCACTGAGGCTGGCGGCCACCGGGGAAACTTTTTAGATCTCGAGTCCCCTGGTATTCCACGTGCCTTGCTTGTTAAGGATATCATGGATGCAGTCAAGCTTCCTGTCATTGCTGCGGGCAACCTCATGACCGGACAGGATATCGCAGATGTCCTCGGTCAGGGTGCAATTGCTGCAGCTGTGGGCACTGCCTTTCTAGCCTCTGACGAGTGTACTGCACCAGCCTACCATAAACAAGCACTTCTTCATGCCTACCAGGAACCCGATGCAACAACCTTGACCAAGGCCTTTACGGGCCGCTACGCACGTGGTCTGCGCAATGCCTTCACCGAGGCTCATGCAAACGAGCAGGTTTTTCCATATCCTATTCAGAACGCTCTCACAAAGCCTTTGCGGGCTGCTGCTGCAGCGAAAGAAGACCCAAGCCAACAGTCGCTGTGGGCAGGTACAGGCGTTGGCAAAATCACTGCTGGCTCTGTGGCAGACATTGTCGCGCGCTTCAAATCTGAAATGAAATCAACTTAGCTATATTTAATAATTGATCAGCGAGCAGCCGCCATCCTTTGGTTTTTCAGTTGTTGCAGATAGGCCAAAGTGGAAATGGCCGACTTCGGCACATTTCCAGAATAAATAAAATGCACTTTCATCTTCTCGTGGTAGTGGAGATCCAGCAAGAGCTTGGGCGTGATCAAAAAGTATTGTGACGTGCCCGCCTGGCACGCAACATCCACCATCATGTTGTACACTTTCCGCTCATTGACAGGATCCATACCCTGGTTGATCTCGTCAAGAACTCTGAACGGTGACTTGACTTGACTTTGAAGGGACATGAGATAAATCACAGTACTCACCGCCCTTTCACCTCCAGATTGTCTGCTACCAGTGAGTAATTGCAGGTCAGATTCTGCACGAAAGGCTACCATCACATTTATAGCCCATTTACCAAAATCGGTTGCGTCCTCATGAAGGCGAACCTCACCCTTGCAGCCGAGCTTGTCAAACAATGCCGAAAACTCTTGTGTAATTTGTGCAACGATGCTCTTCAGCTTAGGTTCCCACTTGTCTCGAAGAACCTTTACTTCAAACTCGTATCTTTCCTTGCTCTGCCCTCCTTCGCTAATGCGCTCTTCCAGTCCTTTCAACAACTCCTCATCCCCAGCTAGGCGAGCCCTCACCTCCTCCAGGTCGTGCACATCATCCAGACTATTGAGCTTTCTCTGCAGGTCGGCTATGGTCCGGTAAAGCTCATCCAAGAATTTCTCTGTGGAATAATTCAGTGACTCATCTTCGCTCACCTGTAGCTCAATTTCAACGTTAGGGTCATCCAACTTTGCTTCTTTCAATCTGGAACCAGCAAGAATGATGAGCATATCAGTAAATTGAGACAGAGACTGTCGTGACTGTCCATTAAGCTCTGTATAATATTTCTCCGCGTCTCCTTTTGCCTTTCTTCTCAACATTTGCAGCTTACTTTGAAGATCTCCAATTTGTTTCTCAATGGCCGCGGCCTTTTTTTCCAGCTCTTCAAGAAGATTATGGTTATAATCAGCAACAGTCTCAAGATCCAGCTTGGATGAGATGAGCTGCATTTTGCTCTTTTCTAGATCAACCAGACTTCGTTCAACAGCAAGGACGGCTGACGCAAGATTTTCGAGCAGCTCTGCCTCCTCTTCAGCGTTAGCGTCGACCTGCTGCTGTTTGCTTTCAAGATTATGAGGTAAATGTTGTTCTTTTTCCTTGAGCCACTCAAGCTTCTCACGTGCCTGCGCCAATTCCATTTGCTTCTGACTGTACTTCTTCCTTTTTGTAGACAAATCTTTGACCACCTCGGTTTTCTGACTCAATTTTTCTTTAACGGCATTTCTGCTCGATGCCAACTGGCCAATCTCATTCCTGGAAGTGAGATCTTCTGCTTTCGCAATATCGAGCTGGCCGGCGGAAGTCCTAATTTCATTTTCAATATCAGAGATTCTTGATTGGTCCACTTGAAAATCTGGGAAGTGCTCGGGCAATCTGCTCGTGTTGTAAGGAGAATATGCAACAGTCACGGCCCGAGTTCCGTATCTAGATTTGTTCAGGAGGCACACTCTATCAGAATCGTAAGCCTTGACAATTGGTAAAAACCTTGCGTTACCAGGTAGATTTTGTAGTGCGGTGACTTTTGACTCGGACAAGGATCCAACTTTGTAAGGCACAGAATGAAGTTGTTTCAAAGCGCACAGCATGTATTTGACAAGTTTGGGGGCTTCGATGACGTCAATCAAATAGCCATCAAAATCGTATTGACCTCTCAACTGTTCTTGAGGAATTGGTGATGAAAATGTCGTTTCCCCTCCAACGACGTGGTACGTTGAAAGATGAGTGATTCCTTTACTTTGACAAAGAGAATTGAAATCATCGAGAGCTTGGCGAGAGGCAAAAGCAAAGCGATACATGTCAACGCGTGGAATAGCGTTTGCAACCATGTACTTGCATTCACTTTTGGTAACAGACATACTCAAGAACGGGGGCTCTGCAACAGAATCGCCAAATCTATGCCTGTTTTGTCTCAGAAGCTCCACAGCCGCAAATACGTTGCGTTTCAACTGCTTCAACTTTGCAAGAGCCATTCCAGGAAGACTCGAATAGCGCTCAGATTCTTTCCTTTTGGAATCTAGTGTCGTTTGGAGACTGTTGAGTGCAGATTGCAATGATCTTCGTTTTCTTGTTTCGCTTTCAAGAGCCTTCGCGATCTCAAGCTCCTCGAGTCTCAATTTTTTTAGCTCCTCATCCACTTCTGCGATCTGGTTTTGACTTATATCTGGTAGATGTGCTAGTTCACTAGCACATTCCTCGATTTTCGACTCGGCGTTGGCCTTGTCCGCAGCTGAAGACTTGATCGCTGACTTAATCCCATACAAATCAGATAGAGCAGCCCTTTTTTGCTCCAACAAAGCTTTGAGATCCGTTATTGCTTGGGATAACACCTTTTGCTTAGTGTTGTGAGTAGCGGTGGCCTTCTTCAACGAGTATTCCAGAGTTGAGCATTTCGCACGAAGTTGTTCTTCTTCTGTCTTGTAGAGTTGACTATGTGTCCGTAGCTCCTCCTTCTGATCTTCAATGTCGTCAAGCGCTTTCCTTAACTCTGTCAATATATATTCTTCGTGATTGATTTGGGCAAATGGAAGGGCAAGTTTAAGCTGCTGGTGGCGCAATGACAGGGCTTGATGATGCTCATGGGTTGATAAGGTATCACGGTCTTTCTCAACTCTGAGTTTTGTCTCTTCAAAAAGTCTTTGATTTCGCTCTCGCTCCTCATCAGTTTGTGTCAGACGCTTGCCACTTTCAATCAGCTCATCATGTTGCTGGAGGAGCTCTAGACCACCCACAGCTCTCTCAGTGTCTCTGAGCAGCTTTTCTGGGGAGAGCGAGGCAAACTTGGCTACACGCTCCTGTGGCAAGAACTGACACAGGTTTTCCACCTGAATATTGTATTTACGGATTGTCTTGTTGATGACAGGTTCGCGCACCGGTCTTCCATTCATAAACCAGTACGATTTGTTGGGTTTTTGTAAAAGGCGTTTGATCACAATATTGGAAGTTTCCCCTGAATAGATCTCAACCTCGACAAATCCGGAATCCTTGCCATGTTTGATGAACTGGTCAGTACCATTTGGTCTTGCGAGAAGTTCTGGAGAGCCATTGAACGCAAGGCAGAGAGCAGAAACAAATGTGGATTTACCAGTTCCATTTGGAGCAATGATGAGGTTGAGGTTCGGGCCAATTAGAAAGCGTGCATGGTCGTAGGCATTGAACATGCCTACTGTGACTTTGACAACCGATCCAGGAGCAAACCCGGCAGGACTGTTGGTGGAAGGCGGAGGCGTGGAGTGGCCAGAGTCTGCTACAGGGGACAGAGGCGACGCGCTGTCTGCCAGGCTACTAGCCACAGAGCTGAGGGGAGTGCTTGCAGTTGTTGCTGCATTAGAAAGAGAATTTCTCCTCGAAGGGATAGCAGACAGCTGTTGAGACGGGCCAGCGGCCGGGGAGGCAGTAGCCGTAGAAGAAGACTCTGATTTTGGCGGGTTGCTCGAGGTTGTGGAATATGTCGACAGGCCAATCACAGAAGAGGTTTCTGACTCTTCTCTTTTCACCGAGAAAGATGCATCATTTGCAGCAGGGGTTGCTGAGCCATCGCGCGCGTTGATTCGACGCCTACCAAGGCGTGGCAAGTTGGCTGGTCCAGGCGACTCGGAGAGCTGGCGCTTGCGCGAGGTTCTTGGAGGCATCCTGGCAGTACCTCAGCGAACAAGAGCAAGATCACAGAGGAATGCCTGAAGTATGCCGATTGGCAAGTAGAAGGAGTGGGGGTTCAGTTGTGGTGGTGATTTAGTGGTGATGCCCGACGCGCCTTTTTTACAGAGAAGAAGCAACGGGCTGAGGCAAAAAGATGAGGTTGGCGACAGTGGCGGCAAGTAAGCCACCAGAAGGTTTGGTGGGAGACGATGGCGCGCTCGGCTGGAAGAAGGTTTCTGCAGCCTAGAGAGTGGGAGGAGATGGATGAGAACTAAATGCTCTGGCTCTGCTAAGGCTGGAGATTGTTTGGCATATTCTCGCTGTCTGTGGCAGCTCTGCTTACTCCAGCGCTGAGTGCCAATATGCTGCTCAGAGTCCAGACTCTTTGGCCCATAGCTGTCTGGGGGGTCTCCGCGCTTTCCCACGCATTTTTCCCACAGCGCGGTGCTTTCCTCCCACTAAAGTCCACTAAGCTCCCAAGCAACTCTTTCTCCCACTAACTAGAAGAGGCACACTTTGAGCTCAGTCTATTCAGTTTACTCCGTTCACCTAGTCTCGTCCACTGTTTCCAGGCTATTCCGCTTTTGCCACGTCCATGAGAAATGCCTCCGAGACGAGCAGGCGGTAGAGCACATTCTGCCTCGGCAACTCCCAAGTACCATTCCCGGGCCTCGACAAGTTCGGCAACGGCGCATGAAAAACCATACTTAATCAAAGAAGACTTTCCAGTGTCTACTACGAAACCAAACTATGATCTTCTCTCCAGCGATAGACTATCTATCCACGACGCCAACGTTCTCACCAAGTCTCTGCAAACGTCACGCAACTCGTGGCTGAGCGGCGCTATGTTTACCAAGTTTTGGTCCAAGCCCGCCAGAGGTGTCAAGTCCAAGGGCGAGAAAGAGAACATGACTAAGCTGTGTGAGTGCACAATGCAGATTGGCCCGCATCAGTTTGAAGTGAAGCTTTTCACAGTGAAAAACGAGACAGTAGAGGAGGTGGAGCGGCCTCCTGGTGCTGTAGCTCCGGGCGCAAGTGTGCTGGCTGGCAAGCCACCGGTCACAACGGCTACAGCTTCGGCCAAGGCTCCGGCCACAGCTCAGGCCACAGCTCCGGCTACAGCTCCGACAGCCTCGACAGCTCCGGCTACAGCTCAGGCCACAGCTCCGGCAGCTAGTGCGACACAGACAACGAAGCCTGCGACCTCAACCCCGCAAGGCGCTTTTAGCAGTTCACTGCATCCGGCTGCCAGGGCTGCAGGAGCATCTTTTTTGGCTCAGTCAAAACTGAATGCCAGTCGCATCGAGAAGGACAAGAAGGAAAAGAAAAAGGAAGACAGAGTGGAGGACAGTGTCGATAATGACAAGATAGAGAAGAATGGGGAAAAGGATGCCAACTCGGAAGTGCCAGAGAAGACCTCATTGCCTGCAAATCCAACTGAAGCCGTCAAACAGAAGGATGACAGCGGCGCCCACGAGGACGCTACAGCTGCCACTGAGGGCCCAAAAGACTCATCCGCAAATAGTATTCCTGCACAGTCCGGTACAGCCTCCTCGCGGCCTTCTCCTGCCGTTTCTCAGCCAACCCCTCTGTCTACCGAACAGCCAGCAATTAGACCTCCGCCTCCTGCTCCTTTCCTCTCTGAGCCGATAGACTCCCAATCCAATCAGCAGACAATTGAAAGACTACGCGCAATGGCAAGAATAGACGTCTCACTGGCTTCTCTTATGCGTCACGTTGCCACAGGGAAGGGCTCTAATGCGGAGATTTCGCTGTTTCAGGCATATATTTCCAAAGCACGGACAATGTCCATGGAGCTCATTCTGCAGTCGTCGCCTTCTGTGATTCACATTGCACCTTCCACTTACAATGTGAATCCTGCCATTTACGATAAAGCATACGGATCCACGCCTATGAAGCCAATTGAAAAACCAAGGACATATTACACAGGCCGCAAAGTTATTGTTTCGACCACTGTAGTTTTCGAGTTCCGTGACAACCCGCTTGACCGCTTTGTTTTGCCCAAAGATTCGATTTTGGAAGTGGTAAACCACAATGCCATTTTGTGCAGTTTCATGATCACTAAGCGTAAGGGCGAAAAGAAGGGCATCATTCCCAAGAAAGAAAAGAAGCTCAAGGTGGAGAAACCCGTTGCTCAGCCGACGGTTGTGCGTCGAACGCGAGCCACTGTGGCAGCTATTGAGGCGGCAGAAAGCAAACGCCGACCAGCACGAGAACCCAGTCCGCCGCCTCCCCAGGATAATGAGCCCGAGCCTGATCTCTTGTATATCCCTACCACTATGGTGCTCGTCAACATTCCCGTGAAGGCTGTCCCCATTATCGAGAAGGGAGTCAATGACAAGAACAGTGTGGTGAAGACTATGGAAGAGATCATGGCGACGGGCACACGAGCCCGGGACTGGTGGCTATGGTATCAGGTTGAGCCGGACAAGAAGCTTGATGATGTGTGGAAGCAGCAGGTGAAACCCGTTTATGTTGCACCGCACAGTCAGAAGAGACAGAGACTGCCCGGAGAGCCACCAAGAAAGTACAAGAAGCGCGAAAAGAAGGTCAATCCGGAAGAGATCAAGAAGGAAGGTGCTGGTGAGGAAAAGGCGGATTCGGGCGAGAATGCGCCCACGACGAGTTCTGTGACGGAAACTGGCGCTGAGCCTGCTGCTCCAGCCGCCAGTGCGACGACGGCAACAAGTACCACAGGAAGTGGCGCCACGCCTACTGCTTCGACCCCAGCGAGACCGCTCGTGAATGGCAGTGCCTCTGCGAAAATTCTCGGCACTACCACAGACTCCAAGCGCACATCAGGCACACCGTTTGCTGGGCTGGCTTCCACCAGCCGGCCTGTGCCCACGGTCTTCAGTGGGCGGGACAAGGTGGACGTGGGTGGTCCAGAGGAGAAAAACAACCAGGACAATGTGGGGAAACCCGACGAGAACAAGATGGACACATCTTGATATTTATTTAATTAATGCCATGTATACTTGAGTATGATTCAATCTCTCATCTCTCATCTGCCGCCTCCAGGCTGGGGCTGCCTCTCTGGCAGCTCAGTGATGAGCTGCGCACAACCCTTGCCCACGACAACGTCTCGGGAATTTCAACAACGCGAATTGTCCACGTTTCAGCCCACAATGCCCGCCCACAAGTACTCTGTTATTCTGCCGACGTACAATGAGAAGGAGGTAAGTTTGCAGGGCTGCACACATTTGGACCATCTCTAACGCAGAACCTGCCCATCATCACGTATCTGCTAGCCAAGACGTTTGAAGAGCACAAGATTAACTGGGAAATCGTTATTGTCGACGATGCCTCGCCCGACGGCACCCAGGACGTGGCCAAGCAGCTGATTGGTGTGTACGGAGCTGACCACATCCAGCTGCGTCCCCGTGCAGGCAAGCTGGGCCTCGGCACAGCCTACGTGCATGGCCTGCAGTACGCCACAGGCGATTTCATCATCATCATGGATGCCGACTTCTCTCACCACCCGTCGGCCATTCCGCAGTTCATTGCCAAGCAGGCCGAGGCTGACTACGACATTGTCACGGGAACGCGCTACGCCGGCGACGGAGGCGTCTATGGCTGGGATATCAAGCGTAAGGTTGTGTCGCGTGGCGCCAACTTTATTGCCTCCTTCTTTCTGCGCCCGCACGTGTCGGACCTGACCGGCTCGTTCCGTCTCTACAAGAAGCCCGTTCTCGAGAAGGTGATTGCCTCCACAAAGTCCAAGGGCTATGTGTTCCAGATGGAGATGATTGTGCGGGCACGCTCCATGGGATACTCCATCGCCGAGGTGCCCATCTCGTTTGTCGACCGTGTTTATGGCGAGTCCAAGCTGGGCGGTGATGAGATTGTGCAGTACGCCAAGGGCGTCATGAATCTGTTTTTCGATATCTAGGGCCAAAGGGCTGAACGAGAAAATAAATTAAATTACTAAAATACATGCTAATCGTTAATACCAACAGCTAGAGAAGGGCCACTTCTTCTCAGTCATTAAATATACCGTCGAGCGACAGGTCCGGCGCTACCAAGTGCTCAGCTACACTGCCAACCCAGCCCGACGCAATCACGCTTTCGACTCCCCAGCGGCGGTCACGCTTTTCCAGCAGAGCAGCCACAACCTCTCGGGCACTGGCAAACTCGGGATCCTCCTCATGTGCGAGCCATGCCCACTCAACCTTGGCAATGCGGTGTGCAGTAGTGCCTCTCGGCCGACCACCTCCTGCCGCTACCGCTGGCGGATCAAACGGCAAACGCGACTCAATCATTGCGTATAGAATGACCCCCAGCGCCCATGCGTCGGTAAGGCGACCATCATACGGCTGGCCCATGAGAATCTCCGGCGGCACGTAGTCGACAGACCCACACCGGGTCGTCAAAAGCGGGTTGGCAGGATCAATTCGACGCGACAGGCCAAGATCCGTCAACGTTATCAGCGGCTCGGGGTGTGTTAACGGATCTGCCACAGTATGCTGCAGATCTTGGAGCGGAAGATTGACCAGCACATTCTCGAGCTTGAGGTCGCGGTGCACAATGCAATTCTCGTGCAGATAGAAAACAGCACGAGCAAGCTCCGCAAATAAGCGGCGCAAAAGCTCCGCAGAAAGGACTGGTCGATGGTTGGCAACAAGCTCAAACAGGTCTCCTCCAGGACAAAATGGCAACACCATGATAGCGCGAGTCGGGTCAATATTAAAGGCGTAGAGCTGAATCAAACTCGGATGGTGAATGCTGCTGAGAATCTCAATTTCGCGACGGAGACCAGCCTCAATGCGTTCTCGAGAAGCGCCACCGCTGGCACCCATCTGGACAACTTTGATGGCAACCAGAAGCTTCTCCGCATCTGCTAGCCGAGAGGGGTTGACGTGGGCCATGGCCGGAGATGCTAGAAGCACTCGTGAAAAGGCGCCACGGCCAATAGTGGAAATTTGGCGCCAAGTTTGTTTGCCGAGATGCTGGTCGAATGCAATGAAGGTGTCTTGGGGCAGCACCGGCGTGGAGGGTGAGTCCGTGGCATTGGCGCTTGTTGAAGAGAGCTTGGTGGGAGACTTTGACGATGCGTTGGCGCTACCAGCTACTTCTCTGTGCATCACCTCTGGTCGCGGGGAGTCTATGGAGGCCGATCGCGCAGGACTGTCGACTGGCGTCGAGTACTGTGAGGGGCGTTTACGCACAGTGATAATATCGGGGCGGGCGGGCGACCCTGTTTGAGAGTGTACTGGCGAGCGTATTGGTGAACGCAATGCAACTCGTGGAGGCGAGACAGATGGTGCCAGTATTCTAGAGCGCTCCTCTGGGCGCTCCAGTGGGGTGGTTGGTGATGTGTCAAGCAACGCTGTTGCCTGCCCCAAACCCAAATCTACAGATGACAACGCGGCCTGCGCATCATTAGCGTCATCTTTTTGCTTGTCATCATCATCGTCACTATCTGAGGAGCCTGCACGCACGCGAAGAGGGGAAGAGAGGTCGCGGACTGGCGAACGATGTGGACGCGCCATTGTGAAAGGGGACGTGGGCCGGTTGGCATAAAGACGCGGTTGCAGCGGCACGGGTTTGTACTCAGACACTGAGCGAAATGCCTCACGGACTGACTCTGGCTTGATTGAGTCCGTGACAGCTGCCCTCAGCTCGTCCTGGTTGGAGAGCGCTGGCGCCGTCGACTTGATCCCACGCTGCTCAGCCAGCGTGTCGGCGAGCTGGTAGCGTCGAAACGATGAGGTACGCGACACTGAAACGGATATGGGCTGGGCGTAACCAGCGAAAGCACGGAAGATGCCGTCTTCGCTCTTGTCAACCATGGGAGACGGCAGAGGGAGCACATCCTCAAACACCATGGTGGCAGGCATGGAGGGAATTGAGAGATCTGCAGCTAGCGGCGATCGCGGGACATGAATGGTAAGGGACGACATTAGCTGGGTAGGAGGAGGTAAATTGTTGTTGCTGGCGGTAGCATCGGAGGTGCCAAGTGGGGGGACTGGATCGGAAGGAGGAAATCGGCCAGGAGGGGTCGAGGGCAGGACGGTCGGCTCCGGAGTTGGAGCCCGTTTGGAATCCGACTCCGTGTCGGCGTCCAGGACAGCCATGAAAGCAGCAGGTGGTGTCAGAAGGGAGAGTTCTGTTGGGCGAGCGTGTAAATGTAAATGTGAGATGCAAGCCGCCCATGTTTTGGGCTGGCTCGATTTGGCACATCGCCCAAAACAGGTCTGGGGTTGGGATGGGAGGGGGAGTGGAAGAGAGGGGGAAGAGGATACAGGAATGGAGATGAGAGAGGCGAAGAGGAGAAGATAGAAGGAAAAAGAAACCAGCAAAAAAGTCAGTACCGCCGTTTGTGAGCTATTTCGCCGTGCAAAAGGTCTCTGGTATCCAGCTGACTGGCGTAGGAGATTGCTGACGCTGTGCTGACGTTGGCAACCACTTGGGGGCCGTGCGTCTGGGAGCAGGCGCTAGCGAGGCCAGTCTTGGACCTTCAAGCGGGGCAGCAATAGAAGGCCGAAATGAAGTGGGGCCTATTTTGTTGGCCGAGCAGAAGCACCTCGGGTGCTGTCGGCGTCTGGCCCGAGCTTTTGACAGCTCTTGACAGGCTCAGTTCGTTGCTGCCCAGGGTCTTTTGGTGCTGCGTCTGCATGCAGATGTCTGCGTCTGGTCGGCGGCCGCTGGGCTGGCAGGTGTCGAGCTGAAAGGGTCTGAATGGCAGGTGTTGTCAATGCTACTTGTGAACGCTATTAGATCGCCACGCAGCCGCTGAGTTGGCAACCTGGCTCCTCGTCCACTAGAATCCAAACAACAACGACTCAGAATGGCTGAGCCAAGCAGAGACCGTTGCCATCATCCGTCGCAGGTGTGTCAATTCTTTCTGGACGGCGTACGCAAGACATGCAGTGGGAAATGTTGCTTCGCCTTGTTTGGCTCGCCTCTCAACATTGAGCATTTCCTTGGCTTTAGTCGCGATTTAAGTTTGTCAATCTGGAGCCATTGTGTATTTATCCATAAAATGGACTCTGCTCTGCCACGAAATGGAAAGAAACTGAAAAATTACCCATCGACTTGAAGCTCATGGTTGTCTCCCTTTGAGCGACTACGTTCCCGTCCAGTTTGAGCAATGCAGCAAAGCACCATAGCAGCTTGTAGTTAAAGTGGAATGGCAACTAGCAATGGCAGTCTCGAGAGGTTTTCACGCGCATGACAATATTGCGAGGGCTGGAAGCAGATGTGAGAAGCGTCCAAGAGGCTGAAGTAATGTAGCAGACTGAACAAGAGGTATTGTTCCCTAATTGGTGTCTCACCAGACAAAACTACCGCGAATTACGCGAATTTGAAGATAGTTTGGTCAGAGCAAACACGCTGGAGTCAATTGACTTGCGGAAGTTGCCTTGTTTCGACAATGCCATGAACTCCAAATTGGTTAGCATCTTGAATTTCTGATGATCGAGATGTTCATGAGATTGATCTATCACTATCAGCTTTGAATCACTGCCTTCTCAAAATTTCAATGCACCAATAGACGCCCAATTTTGTGACTGGATTGCCAGAGATGTCTCGCAGTCCAGAAACCAAAATCTCGCTTCTGCACTACAGAAACCGAGTCAAGCTCAGCGTGCTCCTCAAGTCTGTCAGCCAATCTCTAGAAGGGGATAAGGTGAGGTAGGCAATTAATTGTGCGTAGCAAGGCGGCCTCGCTCCTTATACAGTATGGTATTTGGGCTCGAATCTATAGAACTGCCCTGGCGGCTGTCTCGGAGCCGGATCCCAGAACTGGATCTGTCCCTGGCCGAGCACAGCCGCACAAATTCAACCGCCTCACAGCCCAATCCGCAGGGACTTTGTGTTTAAGCATGGTATTCAGTTATCACTGGATAGTGGTGGCAACAGCCAACTACCGGTAGTTTCGATAACACTTGTGAGTCTCTGAAATGTGCCTCTAGCGCTCTCCAATCACCATAGCCTGCACCCCAAGAGGATTGGGCTCTCAATAGCAGAGCTGCAGCGCTATTTAGGGCAGGGGCAGGGTGCAGGTTTGAGATGAGCCGGGGCGTTGTGGTATGGCCTCTCTGAAGCTGCATCCTTTCACACGATCTGGCGGCGCAACCAGGCGAACGGCGCATTTGGAGATTGAAGAGAAAGAAACAAATACTCGTCGAAGAGTATGACAGCCAAGAAGTATTCTTGGTTGATCTACCTACCGTTCCTGCCCTCGCCGGATGCATCCTGGGGGGGCTGCTCCAAACCATATAATTGATGTGATTATCACGTGTGGGCCCTTGTGCGTTGGTGCTTAGTGGCGCATGCTGGGAAGCAGACCAAGGCAGGGGCCGCTGGCACTATGAGAACGTCTGCTGGGAATAATCGGATCGTTTCCATCTGGGCTGAGCCAGCCTGCGCCTTGCCAGGCACCGCGCCCCGTTCTAGAAGGTTTGCCCTGCCTCCTCTGTCGGGCGGGCACCCGAGAGCTGCGTAAGCCAGGCACAATGTGAGTGGGCCAAACTCAAACAGGCAATGTTGAGGGGCTGGAGGAGGCAACGCCAAGAATTTTGGATGCGGAGCGGCACATACTGGAGGAGGCCCAAAACAGGTGTGAGTTTGGCAGTAGGCACAAGTGCCACTGTTGAAGGTCTCGTCTAGCGGCGGAGCTTAACAGAACACTCTGCTAGGCTCAGCTCGAGAGACCTTCGCACTCCCATCGTCGGAATTGCGTCTGTCGCGGAAAAGCCTCGGGGTTGGACAGCTGGTGGTGGGGCCGGAATACTGAAGGGCAGTGAGGGCACCCCGGCACTGCCATCACCGCCTCGTTGCCTCTCGGGAACTGCCGGTGTCTGAAACACCCGCTGCATGCCATCTGATCCGCCCAGCCAGATCCGTACGCTTGGCGCAGCAGCATGACGTTGGATTATCCCTCCACAGCGGCCCTGCGCCGGCGACATGTCTGGGGTGACGACGTAAGCTCCTGTGCAGCAGGAGTATAAAAGCAACAGGCATTCTGGGGCGAATCATCACAATCAAACAATCACAATGGACGGAGAACAGACTGGAGAAAGAGGCATGAAGACCAACATTATTGGTGGCGCCATCGCCGGCGGCGTGCTGGGCAAGATTTACCAGCACCACGAGAACAAGAAGCACGATCAGCAGCAGCAGCACCAACAGGGCGGTGCTGGAGGTTTCTACGGCCAGGGTGGCCAGGGCCAGGGCGGCTTTGGCGGCCCCGGCGGCCCCGGCGGCCCTCCCCACGGATCACGTGAGGGCAACTTTGGCGGCGAGCAGCAGGGTGGCTACGGCGGCCAGCAGGGTGGCCAGGGCGGTTTCGGTGGTCCTGGCGGCCAGCAGGGTGGTTTCGGTGGCCAGCAGGGCAGTTTCGGTGGTCCTGGCGGCCATGGTGGCCCCGGTGGCCCAGGCGGTCCCGGTGGTTTCGGCGGTCCCGGCGGTCAGCAGGGCGGCTTTGGCGGTCCTGGTGGCCCAGGAGGCCCTGGTGGCCAGCAGGGCGGATTTGGTGGTCCCGGTGGCCAGCAGGGCGGATTTGGTGGTCCCGGTGGCCAGCAGGGCGGATTTGGTGGTCCCGGTGGCCAGCAGGGCGGATTTGGTGGTCCCGGTGGCCAGCAGGGCGGATTTGGTGGTCCCGGTGGCCAGCAGGGCGGATTTGGTGGTCCCGGTGGCCAGCAGGGCGGTCGCTGGTAATCCAGCAGCTGACCTTCTGCTTCTAAATAAATCAGCTGTCTGAATTCAGCAGTCTGATATAGTGAAATTGAATGAATACTCATGAATATTTGTCGTTTGGAGCTCAGTTTACTTACTACCCTTTGGCCTCCGCAAAGACCTCAGTGCCCAACTCCCACTCCCACTGCACCTCATCTTTGTCAATCTCCACAGCTTCCCTTTATCCTCTCACCATTCTCTTGCCCTGCCTGTTCCCCTCTTTTTCGCTGTTTCGGTCATTTTTTCTTCTTTTCTCTTCCTTCCTTCCTCCTCCAACCTCCTCTAACCTCCTCCTCTAACCTTCTCCTCTAACCTCCCCACCCCTCAATCCACCGCGCTCTGTGTCCCTCCCAACCATAGTTTGTGACCGACCTGCTCCCGGCACGTGACCCTTATCAAGACTTTCACCAAATAGCATTCTCCGGCCCCTCCAGCCTCTTCTGCCCCTTCAGCCCCAGCTCCCCTCAGCCGCTAATCACAATGGAAGCCAAAACGCTCCTTCTCATGGGCATGAGAAGGTCCGGCAAGTCTTCCATTTGCCAGGTGGTCTTCCACAACATGAAACCGCTCGAAACCCTGTACCTCGAGTCAACCTCCAAACCTACCCAGGAAACGTTTGCCTCCTTCTTCAACTACGACGTGCGCGAAATGCCCGGCCAGGTTGAAATCTACGAGTACGACGCCCACGACGTCTTTGGCAACGTCGGAGCCCTCATCTACGTCATTGACTCCCAGGACGACTACGTCTACACCATTCCCAACCTTGTGCAAATTGTAGACATGGCCTACACGGAGAACCCCAACATCAATATCGAGGTCCTCATGCACAAGGTCGACGGTCTGTCGGACGACTTCCGCATTGACTGCCAGCGTGACATCACCCAGCGCATTTGCGACGAGTTCCAGGAACGCGGGGTTTCCACCACGCGCCTCAACATCCACCAAACATCTATCTTTGACCGCTCCATCTACGAGGCTTTCTCTAAAATCATCCAGCGCCTGGTTCCAGACTTGTCGACGCTGGAAAACATGATCAACATGCTCTGCCAGCGTTCAAAAATCGACAAGACGTTTCTGCTCGACGTCAACTCCAAGATTTACATCACAACAGACATCTCTCCGGTCGACCCAGCCACCTACGAGCTTTGCTCGGACTTTGTAGATGTGGCCTTTGATTTGGACGGTCTTTATGATCCAGAGCCCTCGGAAAAACCCACCTACTTTCGCGCCTATTCTCGGCTCCAGGACAACCTCACCTTGTCCATACACGAAATGGTGGCCGGAATGGCTTTGGTGAGCTTGTTCCGCGGCGGAGATGTCAACAAGATGACGCTCATTGACTACAACGCGGATATGCTGAGGCGCGGCCTCCAGGGACTGGCCGCACAGCAACACAAAAAGATTTGAAGCACACAATTTGCTGGCCTGCTGCTGGCAGCTGCTAGCTTTGTCTCTCACCCCTCATGTAAATTACCACAGGCATTTTACCTGCACCATTATTATCTAGTCTAATAATCTACTTCTTGGAAGCCGCCTTGGAAGCGCCCTTGGCATCGACCTCCACACGCTTGCCGCCCTGCACAGCATCCTGGCCCACCAGGTACGTAATGTCATCCCAGGGATGTCTGTAGAGACCAGTCTTGAGACGCTTCTGATCAAGATGATGGGCGATAAGACCAATAGATCTACCCAGCACAAAGAGACCATTGAGCACACCGTTCTTGAGGTAATCTTCAGCCTCCTCAGGGGTAAAGGCACCAGAAGCGCGCATCAAGTCGATAAAGGAAACAGCAATGGCACCATCAACATTGAGAATCAGATTGTCCTTCTTGGACGTTGTCACCTCTTCAACGGCTAGGGCATAGTCCAAAAGGGTGGTAGCAGGGAAGTTCTTCTTCACGTAATCCTTAACAAGTTCAACACGGAAATCAGGGTTGTTTCTAGACTTGACCTTGTGACCAATACCCGGAATCAGCTTGTTCTGCTTACGCATGGTGTCGACAAACTGGCGAGGCGAGAGACCCGAATCAAAGGCCTTGGTGAATTCAGTGGCAGCGCCATCAAGAGCACCACCAAAACGAGAACCAATAGTGAGCAAACCAGAAACCAAAGAAGAGATGAGATCCTTGCCGGCACGGGTGGTGATAATGGTGTTCATGGCACCAGACACAGCCGGACCGTGGTCGGCAGTAAGCATGAGGACCATCTCAAGGAACTTGGAGGCATAAGGCGGCAGACGACGGCGGAACCAGAGCAGAGACATGACACCACCAATGCCAATATCCTCGCCAAAAACTTCCGAGATGGGCATACCGGCATAGGAGAGCTCCTGTCCACGGTCGTCGGAAATGGTGGAAATGAAGGCGGCAGGCTTACGGATGAGACCAAGCTCCTGAGCCCAGGCGTAGTCGACGGGAATCTTGGGCACTTCGGGCTCAGCCTCAGGCACAATCTCGCCCTTCTTGACAAGAGACTTGTAGACTTGGGAAAGGGTCTCGGGGAAGTCCTCAAACGTGTCAGGGACAAAGAAGCCGGCGTCACGCATGGCCTTGTTCTTGGCACGGGCAGTCTCGAGATCCGAGTTGGCCATAGAACCGGCGTGACCAAACTGGACCTCGGTCTTGAACATGGAGGCGCAGGTACCAATGGCCCAGGCGCAGATAGGCTTGGTGATCTTGCCGGCCTTGACAGCCTCAATCACGCGGTACTCCTCGACACCACCAACCTCACCGAGCAAGACGATGATCTTGCACTTGGGGTCGGCCTCGTAACGCAAGATGTGGTCAATGAAGGTGGTACCGGGGTAACGGTCACCGCCAATGGCAATACCCTCGTAGACACCGTTTGTGGTGTTGGAGATGATATTGTTCAGCTCGTTGGACATGCCACCAGACTTGGAAACGTAGGCAACAGAGCCAGGGCGGTAAAGCTTGGAGGCAACAATATTGTCCATCATGCCACCAGTGTTGCCAACCTTGAAGCAGCCAGGCTTGATACCACCAACAGTGGCCGGACCAATGATAGTGACACCCTTCTTGTTGGCCTTGTAAAGAATCTCACGGGCTCTGCGCTCCGGGACACCCTCGGCAATGATGGCAATAGTGCGGATCTGGGGGCACTCGAGCAACTCCATAGTGGAGGAGTAGACGGATCTGGACGAGGCGAAGTTGACAACGACATCAACGTCCGGGTGGCTGGCCATGGCCTTCTCCACCTGCTGGTAGACAGGAAGCAGAGTCTCCTTGGTGCCCCAGTACATCTTGGTGACGAATTGACCACCAAAGGGGTAAATGACACCTGCAACGGAGGGAGTTTCACGCTTGCAAATGAAGTCAAAATCAAGCATGCCCTGGCAGGCACGGGGCTGCATGCCGTAGACAAAGGCTCTAGTCTTGTTGTTGAAGAGCTCATAAGAGGCGGTCTTGGGCGCAGGGCCGGAGCCGGCCTGGAAGCGGGTGATTTTCTCGTTGAGAGACATTGTGATGGGAGAAGAGGCCCGGAAGGGGGGCCATTGGGTGGTATTTATTTGACATGCCAAATTTCACCTGTCGAGTGGAGGGGGAGGGGGTTGTTGGGATGTTGGGTCATCGCGTTGTCTGGAGAGAGGGGTGGTGGGGCGGGGAGCATTGGGGACGATTAGGAGGGTTGGGGAGGGCAGGAGTGATAGCGGTAGAGGGAGGCTGAGGGAGAACTGGGGGAATTGATTTAACTGGCCGGGTTCGAAGGTTTCAGGAGCTGTCAGCTAGTGGCTAGCCTGGCCAGCATACCGAGCTAGCCTTGGTTCAGGCGAAGCGAGGTCGGCACAGCCGTGAAGGGGGACTGGTGTGAGATCCAGGGGGGCAGAAATGGTCTTGAAGGGGAGTTTGGGGGTTGGTCCAAGAGATCAAGGAATTGAAAATGGTCCAAGAGATCAAAGAATTACAAACCGAAAAGATCGGTTCCAATTGATGTGTCACTCTGTAGAGTTGTATCTCCATTAATATGGATTCATATTGTACTGACGTGCTCTACCAGAGTCTGGTTTTTGGGCGTAACGCAGATCGCTGGCCTGTTGAGCAGCAAAAAGTTTGGTCTAGAGCTGACAATGCAAATACAGAATCTATGCCACTTCACTCAATTCTATGCTACTCGATCTCCATATCCTGGATCTCATCTCCACTGTCGTCCGGATCCCGGTAAAACTGGTCAGGACTCGCGGTAGGCAATCGCGGGCGCACATCGCCGTCGCTCAAATCCAAGATATCCAAACCTTCCAGACTGCTCGGATCCAACCCAGCCAATCCGAAAACATCTCCACTGCTCGAAGCATTCTCCTCAAGCGCACGCTTAAGCAAGTCCTGCGCCAGCACGTCATCGGGTGCAATCGCCAGTGCACTATGCAAATTTTCGATAGCCTGAATCGGCCGTCCAGCCTGCAGGTTCACAAGCCCAATCGCCGCGTGTATGTTGGCATCGCGTGGGGCAATCATGAGAATGCCCTCAAAGTACTCCAGCGACTTATCGTATTGCCCCAAACGGCGGTGGACATGGCCAAGGTTGGTTTGGATAGATGACCACACACGAGGATCATGCTTCATTAGATCCGCCGTCTCTAGCGCTTTGAGAAAGAACTCACGCGCCTTCTTCAACTCCTTTTTCTGAAAATGCACAACGCCCATCTCGTTGAGCAGTAGCGGGTCGGTCTGGCACGTCTCAAACGCCACTAGCAGAAATTCATACGCCAAATTCAAATTTTGCAGCTGTAAATGCTGCATTCCAAGAAACAGCTGCGGTAGATGCGATCCTGGAAAAAGCCGCGCTGCTGTCGAGTACGATGAAATGGCCTGCTCGTGCTCACCCTCCACTGCAAACGTGTGAGCAAACCCAATCCAAGCCGGACAGAAAAACGGGTCTATTAGCGAGGCCTTGGAAAAGTATTTGCGTGCGTCAGCAATGCGGCCCACTGTTAGGTAATAGACACCGACCGCCAGCCAAGCAGCCGCCTCCTCGGGATACTTGTCGGCCATCTCATGTGCAACGAGGAACAGCTTGTTGCGGGAGCCCATCTCATGCAGACATGCTAAATAGCTGGGCAGCACTTTAAGTTTGAAGTGGTCACTCTCAAAGATCTTTTCACAGACCTCAGCGCACTGTCGGAAACGGCACTGTACCAGCAGCATCTCCGCCCGGGCCAGCAGGACGTCGTTATTATCTCCTAGAGCGTAGTCATCACGCAGCTGCGCCATTATCCCCTCAAAGTCTATTGTTTCAGAGTATTTTGACAGTGTCATGCTGTATAAGAGGCGCGTCAGGTCTGAGTTCTCTTTGCACGCGGCATCGAAGTTGAGGGAATTGAGGAGCTCAGCCTCTGCTTTTGGACTGAGTGAATTATGCTGAACCAGCTGCTGCAGAGCCTCAAAACACTTGGGATCAATCTTAACAGCGTCCTTGAAAGACTGCACCGCCAAATCAAAATTACTCAGGTTGTTGTAGATCCGGCCGCGCAAGTACGCAATAGAAGCGTCCAGCTTGATGCCTTCATCACCCACAGAGTTCTTGCTAGCAGAAAACTGCACAGCCGGTGTACTTTCACCAATCAGCTGTAGCGCTTTCTCGTTCTCTCCAAGTCGCTCCAAGGCCAGCGCACCAACATACTGGCACGAAACAGAAGCCTCGACCACTGGGTTTGTCATCATATCGACAATCCGAGTGTACTGGCCGCTGGAAAAGTGTGCCTGGGCAAGCCAGAAGGCGTCCACGGCGTCATTTGTCAGGGCAAAGATTTTGTCTCCCAGAAACGCAGCTGTACCGTAGTGATGCTGGAGAAAGGCATCGTGCCGCCAAAGTCGCAGTTTGTCTATTTGAGTTAACGAGCCCGAGCTCTGGCCCGGTTTTCGGCCCGAATCTTCTCCAATAAACGCCGGAGATACAGTCGGAGAGAGCGTTAGAGTCGACACATCGCCGCGATTGCGCAAATCAGAGACTGGGGCATTTAACACAGGCGTTGCCAGAAAAGGCTTGGCATGCAGAGGCGTGGAATTGGCCCTGTTGCTCATCTTGGCCCTGCCTTCACTTTCAATGGTGACGGTGTTTGCTTGAAACGTTTGGTGGAGAAGGCTGACTAAGCAATGGTATTCTGTGATTCTGCTGGCTTTGGCACAGCCCCGCGGCGTCCTGTCGTTCAATGACGCGCTACACTGACCTGCTAGCGGCCTTCAACGAATTTCTTATCGTTTTCATACATCTAGTTATCTACCGCCGCGGAGTTTACCCACCTTCGGCCTTTGCGCTGCTCCGCTATCGCAATGTCGCTACCTACCAGTGCAGGCACCCCAAAGTGCAGCAGTATATTGAGGACGTCTCATTGGCAGTTATGTCGGTTGTCAAAACCGGCTCTGTCTCGCGAATTTCCATAGTGATTTCCACTGAGGCCACCCAGAGCCCTCTCGAGCGATATGTCATCGACCTGACGGAGTTTCCGGCCGTTGGCACGGACTTTGACGTTGAGGACGATTCCGACTACATGGGTCAACTTGAGGCTGTGCTCGTCTCATTTGTGTCCATGGGCCTTGGCGAGATACCGGATCGTGTGAGCTTCAATGTGCTTATTGAGTCTGACGAGCCAAACTTGAGCCCCAACCTGTGGATTGTCGGTGACGGCCGTCAGGATGTCAAAGTGCCTCGATCCAGACGCCTGCCAATCCGTACCGTCAGAGGGGGACCTACCAGTTTTGATTTGTGGATTGAGGATCTGCCATCTAAGGGAAAGCTTCCTGAGCACCCCTGAGCTTTCTCTGGCTCTTTTTTTCTTTGAGATTTCTCCATTCAGTTACGCACCGCTCTCATTCTCATTATGGGCCTCGGCAGGCCGGCAAGAATGGGGTGGTTGGGGTTGGGGTCAACAGAGGGGCGACTGGACCTGTGGCACCTGTGTGTTTGCTCTTCTTCTTACGTGTTGGAGTTTGCGAATTCTTTTCCTCAAAACTATTAGCTCAATTCCACCCTTGGCATTCTCAGCTTTATCACATTCTTCGCCTCCTCTAGCAATATCTGCTGAAAGTCCTCCTAGGCTGGTCAAACAACGCCCGCACAAATGCCTCGTTTGATCAAGTATAAAGATCTTCCGGAATGGATGCACGATAACCAGTTTATTCTTACAGGCTACGTTCCTCCAACCAATTCCTACAAAAAATGCTTCCAATCCCTCTCTTATCTCCACAATGAGACTGGTAACATTTATACGCATCTGATACCCTCGCTCTTATCCTTTGCAGCCATGTTTCGCTGCTTCTCTCTAGAGTACGGCGCTTTTCTCTGCTTCTTTCTCGGTGCCTTTGTGTGTCTCGGCATGTCTGCCACCTTCCATTCCTTAAAGTGCCATTCGCCGTTGGTCGCGGTGTTTGGAAACAAGCTTGACTACCTGGGGATTTCTGTGCTCATTTCAACCTCCATGTTTTCGCTTGTCTATTATGGAATGTACGACTTCCCTAGGATCCGATTTGCGCTCTGGGGAGTGACGTCCCTTCTCGGTACGGCTACCTCGGTCGTTTCTTTGAATGACACTTTCCGTACCCCAGACTGGCGGCCGTACCGTGCAGGGCTGTTTGTCGCATTCGGATTATCCGGAGTCCTTCCCGTTCTGATTGGTTTCGGCGTGCATGGCATTGAGGAATGTATGCGTCTCATCCAGCTCAAGTACGTGCTTCTAGAGGCCTTGTTCTACATTTCCGGCGCCGCGCTTTATGCAGCTCGGATTCCCGAGCGTTTCAGCCCAGGAAAGTACGATTACTGGTTTCACTCGCACCAAATCTTTCACGTTCTTGTAGTGGTTGCAGCAGGCTGCCACCTTCGAGCCCTGGTTGGCGCACATGATGTACGCTACCCACCCATTATGCAATAGATCAATAGACACAAAACCTAAAACAAGAAAGCATATATTCTATGACATCTCTATTATTACCAAACCTGAGCTCTATGATTTTTTCTCCATGACAGATCTAAATCTTAGATTTAGAACTCCTCATCAGAAGAGACGTAAGCATCACCCATCTCCTTCTTCTTCTTCATTCTCTCCTTCTTCTTCTTTCTCAGTTCAGCAGCAGAAAGCTTCTTAGCCTTCTTCTTGATCTCAATCTTGTTTCCAAGAGCGTCGAACTTCTCCTCCTCATCGTCCTCCTTCTTGTCAAGTCTGGGACCAGAACCCTGGCCAGAAACCCAGTTGTGGCCAGAGGGGGTCATCTTACCGTCAAGAACGGCCCAGACCTCCTCAGTGAGGTCCTTAACGAACTCGGAAGCGTGAGAAATGATAACAACACCACCCTCGAACTTCTTGATAGCTCTAGAGAGGGCACCAAGGGAGTCTCTGTCGAGATAGTTGGTAGGCTCATCAAGAACAATCAAGTGAGGTCTCTGCCAAGTACAGGCGGCAAGCACAAGCTTGACCTTCTGACCACCAGAGAGACCCTTGATGTGAGAGTGAGAGACAAGCTCAGCCTCAAGACCAAGCATGGCACAGTGGGTCTCAATCTCCTTTCTGGTAAGAGGACGGAACTGACCAGAGGCAAGAGCCTCCTTCATGTCAACCTCGGCAACAGCCTTGGCGTGAGACTCGATGAGCTCACCACGAGGAATCCAGGCGTTGTCCATGGAACCCATGGGAATCCATCTCTCGTTCTTCATGCCGACGTTCTCACCAAGCTTGAAGGAACACTCGTACTCGTAAGTGTTCTTGAACTTTCTTCTGGCGTGAACCTCAACGACACGTCTGAGGGTACCCTCGATCTTGTAGATCTTGTTCATGGCAGCCTCATCGTTCTCGTCAATCTGTCTGTTGGCACGGTCCATAGTCTCACGATCCTCACCAGTCTGGAAACGCCACTGAATGTACTCAGAGGGAGTCTTGTCAAGATGGGAATCAATGTGAGCAAAGGCGTGCTGCTTGATGTAAGCAATACGACAGTTCTCGTGAGTGTAGACCTCACCAGTGGTGGGGAGGAGCTCACCAGTCAGAACGTTGATAAGAGTGGACTTACCAGCACCGTTAGGGCCAATGACGGCAATACGGGAAGACAGAGAGCACTGGAAGTTAATGTCCTGAATCTGAGGCTTGGAGGTACCGGGGTACTGGAAGGACATGTTGGAGACCTTAACAATAGCCTTCTGCTTAGTCTTGACACCCTCAAGGAAACCAGGCTCGGGGAAGTCAAAGTTGATCTCAGAGGCAGAGAGCTCAAAGAAAGATTTGGCAGAAGGAACCTTTCTGACAAACTCAGTGAGGTTACCCTTGTACTTTCTGAGCTTGAAGCGCTCGTAGCAAATAATGTACTCGCAGACCTTGTCAAGGAAGCCAGAGTCGTGGGAGACAATAATAGAGGTAATGCCACAGGTCTTCAGGTAGTCAACCAGCCACTGAACGTTGACAACATCCAAATGGTTAGTAGGCTCATCGAGCAGGAGAATGTCAGCTCTTCTCAGCACAGCAGTAGCAAGAGCAAGCTTCATCTTCCAACCACCAGAGAGAGAGGTGATAGGCATTCTGGTCATCTCGTCGGTGAAAGAGAACTCAATAAGAGCCTTTCTAACCTCCTCCACAGAGCCAATGTCCTGGTCAGAACCAGCAGTAGCCATAACGTAGTCAACAACGTTGGTGTCGGCGTGGGTGCCGTCAATGTCGTGCTCGACGTAAACGGTACGGCACTCTTCCTGGGTGGGGAAGCCCTCGACCTGGCCGTTGGCAATGGCTCTCATGAGGGTGGACTTACCAGCACCGTTGGGGCCGACAAGACCATATCTTCTGGCACGCTTAAGACGCAGCTGGGTTCTGTTAAGAAGAATCTTGGCACCGTAGGCAAGAGAGAACTCACAGTTACAGAGATCCTCACCATCATCGTCCTCCTCCTCAAACTTGGTGGCACCAGGGATGTTGGCAACCGACTTCTCGCGGAGCTTGTTAATGAGTTCAAGAGCCTCGTTCTCGTGCAGAGCAACAAAGAAGAAGGGCTTCAGGTTCTCAGTCCACTCAGAGGCCTCAGTGAGACGCTCGTCAACGAGGTCACCGGCGATGGCGGCGGCGTACTCGAGAACAGCATCGTACTTGGCAGTGACCTTGGGGTAAGCCTTGATAAGCTCCTTGATGATGTCAAGGTTAACCTTGATGTCACCAGCAGTGGAAATAGTGGGGATGACATCGTCGCTGCCAATCTCACCGACACGCTTGAGGGTAGTGATGGCACGGAGAGTGACTTCACGGGCCTCAGGATCGGCAATGTTAGCGTAGTTGGCCTTCAGAGCAGGGAAGAGCTTGGGAAGGAAGGGAGCAACAACCTGAGGATCGTCGACGAGCTTACACATGTTATCAACAATGACAGCACACTTTCTCTTGATAGAGGTGTCACGGTCAGCAAGACCTCTGGAAAGAAGAGGAACCATGATAGAGAGAGTGGCGGTGGTAACCTCAGAGACAAAGGTGGTGGCACCGAGCAAGTGGACAGTCTCGGGGACCAGCTTGGGGTTAGCGATACACTCAATAAGAGCAGGGATAAACTTGATGATATCCTTGTTGTCAATGGTGTCAGTCGACTTGGTGATGGTGGCATGGGCCTGCTTCTTGACCTCGGGCTTGGTATCCCACATGGCCTCAGAGAGGACGGGGATCATCTCTGGCATTCTGAGGGCAATCTGGGCCTTGGCGGTATCGACAAGGTTGGAGACAGCCTCAAGAGAGACAACCTTCTCGTTCCATTTGTTGGAGGTGGAGATCGAGTTGAGGTAGGAAGGCAGGACAGCCTTGATGGCCTGTGGAGTGACGGCCTTGGAGAAGCCAAGGGCGGCAGCAGAAGCAGCCTTCTTGACATCCTGGTCCTTGTCACCGACCTTCTCAAGAATGGTGGGAAGAAGGGTGGCAATGAAGGGCTCGACCGAGACAGAAAGGCTCGACGAGTTGATAATGGAAACAACAGCCTCCAGAGCGTTCTTTCTGGCGGTGGCGTTCTTCTTATCGTTGATGGCCTTCTTGAGGTCCTCAAAGAACTTAGAGGGAACATCATGCTCCTCAATAGGACCGTTAACAAAGCCAGCAATGTTGTTGGCAGTGTCCAACAAGTTGGTTTCGTCAGCAATCAACAGCTTGGCGAACAGTTCGGAAAGAACCTTGTCGCTCTGTGAAGCCTCCTTAGCTGCAGACATGGTTTATGGTTTGCAGTTTAGTGACTTGTGGGTGGAGAGGAAAGAAGGGGAAGAGCTGTCTATTTAAATGAGAGACTGCCATTTCGGGCTGGTGAAATAAAAAAATTTTCACCGCAAAACGTGGTGGGAGACCGGGCCTCTTGTATGGAAGGGAAAGTAAGCAGGGAGAAAGGGTTGGGATTCGAAGTGACGATGGAAGGGCGAAGAACAGCTGAGAGAATGTGAGATCAGACGGAGAAGAAGAGACAAAACGTTCTCAACAGACCCATAGTTTTCGATATCAAGTTTTTTCACCAATGCCACCTCGGCTACCCCCTTCTTTGATCGTTTCTTTTCAGTCGTATTCAAATTTTCATCCTCGGAACTTTCTGTCCAGCGCCACAGCCGTGCCATCTTCTTGACACGAGGGCGGGAGCATGTTTGTGGCGCGGCCGCGTGTGCGCGTCACCGCATTGCAGTATTCACCACAAGACTAGAGGGATGATCTGGGCCAAGAGAAACAGCCGAAATTGCTAGGAGGGGTGTGACTTGTCAGGTCATATCAGGGCAAGTTGTTATTTAATAAAACCCGAAATTACTCACGGCCCAGGCTCAGCTCACCATCACTTGTCAACAGGATTTTTGCGTTACCCTCCGGTGGTCCAATTTTTTTTTGCTACCCTTATCGTTATCAGTAGCCAAAATACCCGTTGGGGGCTGTGCGCCAGGGCAGCTGACAGCCGTCGGGCCGAAGAGGCGTTTGCGTGCCGCTGAGTCTCCAATAACGCTTTCAAGTGCAGTCCATTCCGAAACAAGATTGCTGTAAATGGACAATAGTTGCCTTCGGTCCGAATCAGCTTCATTTGTACCTGCCTTATATTGATTCGTGATGTCCATGCCACATCGCGATGATCTAGGCGGGCGGCGGCAGGGGAGTTATGCTCAGAAGACTTCTGACACCAAATTCATAGTAGCTGCAGTTTCAAACGGAAATAGAACACTGTTGAAACTAAGGTCGGTATAGGTAAATCGCCTGTATATCCATGAAAAAAAACACAGTATTTACCAATCTCACACGTTCCCCCAATCTCGCCTAGGGAGGGCGGCCAAGCCATGTGCAAGTTACATGGCAATGGTTCCTTTATAAACTTGACCTTCCCGCATTTCCCCTTGAAATTCTCTTCTGCTTTCTCCCCACTATCACTTCGTTCGGTCTCGTTCATGTCCACTGCAACTAGAACCAGAGCATCGCGCAGATCAGTATCAGGAAAGAGACCTAAGAATGCAGTAAGAGTCACGGCGGCTGGTTCAAATTCCTTCAAGGTTGCCCAAGACACTCTTGCAACCAGTTACGATGTCATTCTGACCCAAGAGCTCACTCTTACCTACACAACAGAAATTGGTGCGACGGACAAATGGTATGTTGAAATAGAGCTCCGCCAGGACTCAGACAATGTCCAGTACTATGCAGTCGAGAGCATCGACTTCGAGGCTGCCGGCTGGACTACAGCAAGAAAGGATCAGCCAAGCTTGACTGCCAATATCTCCATCGACACCGAAGATGACGCCATCTACTACATTGAGCTTTTCACCGTCCATTGCAAGGGCATGCAGGGTGACCGCTATACGGTAACCGCATCTCTTAATGACGATGGTTCTTTCAACGTGGATGACATTGAGAAAGAGAAGGATGACAAGATAAGCTGGTTCAGATTGTGGAATACCTATGATGCCACTATCAAGGTTGTCAACACGGACTAGGCTAGGCCACCATTGGAGAAGAGTAACTGAGAAGAGTAACTGCTATCTGTTGCTCTATCGGTCATGAAGCACTCTCATGTCCACTTCTGACGTTACGTACTTATTTATAATTCTTGTATGACATCAATTATAATGCAATCGTTAGAGAACTGCCACAATCTCCTTCATGGCGTTTAGTACATAGTCTTCCTGAAACTCACGTCCAATCAGCTGAAGCGCCATAGGGGCACCATCAACAGAGTCTACAGGAAATACTCCACATACATAGTTGCAAAGATTCCAAATGCATGTATAGGAACCATCACCAGCAAGCTCATCACCCCAAACAAAGCACCGTCTGCAAGCAACCGGTGACAATATAACGTCGACATCAAGGCTTTCACAAGCAGCTATCAGGTTCTCACGCGCAAAAGCAGCATGGTCGTAAATTTGTGAAATCGTTTCAGTGGTGGAAAAATTTCGGAAAGGCAGCAACCGAGGTGGCCAATTCGGCTCGTCTTCAAGGGCACGAGTGATGGGTTCCTGACCCTCAGCCAGTAACAAGTTGCCAACTGCCCTGGCCGCCTCTACACACACTTGGGTATCTTTGAATTCTGAGAGCTTGACAATAGGGCATTCTCTAAGTTTTTCCAAGACAGTTTCCAAGCACGCTTGGACATCAGGCGAGGTCGGTGCAGACGGAATGCTCTTGATGACTGCGACCCGTATAACGCGCCCGGGGAGGCGAGGACTGTTTGCTAGAGGCATCTCTGCAGTAGCCTGCATCAAAAGTTCCAGAGCAGATATAGAGCGTGCCATCGGACCTACTGAGGACTTGACAAGAGCAATGTCTGGAAGGACAGACACTACGCCATCGTTTGGTAGGGTTCCGGTCGAGGGTTTCAGTCCATACAGACCTTGAAATGCACAGGGAAAGCGAATAGAGCCACCAAGATCAGTGCCTATACCAAGAAGGGACCCCTTCAAGGTCAACAGAGAAGCTTCACCTCCAGTCGACGAGCCCGGGATGTACAGTGGAGAGTAAGGATTGAGCGTTCTGCCAAACACATTAGATTCACAATCACAAGACATGGTGGCAGCAGAAGCCGCTGTTTTACAATAAATGATTGCGCCCTGCTGGCGAAGCTTGGTGACGAGACCTGCTTCAAAGTTGTCGGGGTTGTTACCAATCAGAGACACCAGGCCGAGAGACGAGTCTGTGCCTGCAACAAGAAGGGAGTCCTTGACAGATACCGGGATTCCATGAAGCTTTCCCCTCAGAGTTTTGTTATTCTCGTAGTCACGGTCCAGTTCAGCAGCCTGCTGGAGGGCTGACTTATAGAGGAGGGTAGTGAGGCAGCACGACATCATGTGGGCCGCTGCCGCAGCGTGGCAGTACGCCGACACTACCTGGGTAGCCGAGACTTCTTTAGAAGCAATTGCCTCGAGAAGACCTTCTATGGATAGTTCTAGAAGCTGCGACTCGGCGGCAGTGAGATCTGTGACTTTGGGCTCGCCGTCGGGGCCATACTCGAGCCACTCGGGAGGTATGTCACAGAGAATGGCACCTCTGCGCGCCACAGCTTCAGGGGCATTGGACATGATGTCCATTTTTAAAGCAAGTAAGGTAGGAGGAAGGGTAAATACGTTTGAATCTGTGTTAGAGACTTCGGACCGTGCCTGCAGGCGGGACAGCAAGCGTGGAGTGGGGTTTAGGCGAGACAGTTTGAGCAATTCCAGGGACGGCGGGGAGGATGGGGCGGATTGTGAGGAAGGATTGTGAGGGAGGTGAATGGTCAATCTGGTGAAGAAATGAAGAATTTCAGAAGAAAAAGATGGTAGAGTCCAGTGAGTGAGTCGATTTGACGATTGGCGAATTGTCCACTAGCGTCGTACAATTCTACTTTCTGGGCGCTGGTTAGCAATCCAGCTAAGGCGGAGGTAGCAGGGCGGGGAAGGCAGGGACGGCACAGATATGAGGCCGTGATCGTCAGCAGATCTTCAGGAGATGCTTATCATACGATATCGGCTATTACGGCAGATGCTGTAGCCAGCCGGGTAGTGAAGAAGGGCGGGGCAGTGCCCCGCAGCTGCCCGCGGCGGACGCTACAGGTAGCGAGCGGGTAGAGAAATGAGGTGATGTCAGCTAGATGAATGTTCAGGGTGTGAGCTGGTCAACGCTTTGTAATCCAAACTTTCTACTTTGCGGCCACTGATCGGAATTCAGGAGCGTAGAGCGTGTAGCGTGGAGCATGGAGCCGACAGCCAGGAGCCAGGAGCATGGAGCCAAGAGCCAACAGCCAGGAGCCAGAAGTCAGAAGCCAGAAGCCAGAAGCCAGGAGCCAGGAGCCAGGAGCCAGGAGCCAGGAGTTTCAGAACCCCACACAGAGTGTGGTTTCTCCGGCGCAAGACGCCGGCTACGGGTACGGACGATGCCCGAGATGCAGTCCGCCGTAAGGTCCTATCGACCGCGGGCTCATCGACTTTTTGAGGCCTGCCTCATGCGTCAGTGGCCAAAGCGGGAGCGAAGACGGTTTCACGCAGGGCTGCCGTTTGTGTGGCTTGATAATTCTTGCCGGCCGCTGTTGATTGCGGCAACGGCCAATTATTGACTAAAATTTGTGCCGATCAGCCTGCCTATCACTTGGCTAATCCTTGGCTTAGCGCCTCCTCCCCTGTCCCACTGGAGTCCCTGCAGGTTTTACCGTTGGGACTGAGACAGCCCTGCAGAAAGCAGAAAACGGATGACTGAGTGTTGAATTAGGCAGCGGAGCCGGTAAGGTGGGGCAGCGGGCAGCGACGGCGAGCACTTGAACCAAAAAAAAGCAGGCAAAACAAGAGCCAGAAGCGCTAGTAGCGAGCGATCATGCCAAACAGTTGGCACATGCTACCCTTGCCCCCACTATCTCTTCGCCCCTGCCCCTATCGCTATCATACCCGAATACGGCTACCGCCGGTTTTAACACCGGCTACAGGCGATAACCGAAAATTCAGTCCCCCGACGTGAGGCCAATCTTGGCTAAATCATACCTTCTAAGCTCCCTTTCAACGTCTGCATCACACACACTCTCAGAGAGTTCTTCGTTTACTATATATATGGCCCTGGATCGACAAGTTGTAGATCAGTTGTTGCTCTCTGGTTTCCGCTGCCACGTCGTCCTCCTATGACCTTCTCGGAACAACTAGATAAGCTCAAGCTCGAGCCTACGCCGGGCTCCTTTACCGCCCAGGAGGGTTTCAACCGCTTCTCAAACCACGAGCTGGATCCCTGCGCTCCAGAAACCCGCACATGGCGCTGGTTTCATGTTGGTGGTTTCTGGGTCGCTGAGGGTTTCAATCTTGCTCAGATGCAGACCGTTTCGTCGGCTATCGCCTTGGGTCTCAACCCAGGACTGGCAGTAGCTGCCTGTCTAGTTGGTAATGTGCTGGTCATCATTCCCTGTGCACTCTCTGGCTATCTGGGTGCTCGCTACGGCATCAACTTCCCCGTCATTATCCGCTCCTCTTTTGGCCTGTGGGGCGCCTATATTGCTACTCTTTTTCGTGGTGTTTTTTGCTTCATTCTTTATGGCGTCCAGGGTGTGCTCGGCGGTACGGCCGTGCTGGCCATGCTCACCGCCTTATCTCCGTCATTTGAGAAATGGCACCAAGACTCTATCCCAAACAAAATGGGCATCACTGCGGCTGGAATGGTCTCTTTCTGGGTCTTCTGGCTTGTCTCTTTCCCGTTTCTGTTTGTTTCCATCCCCAAGCTTCGCTGGTTCTTCCTAATCAAGATTTTTCTTGTTCCCCCGTTCTACCTGTGTCTCTTCATCTGGGCTTTGGTGGCTGGCAAGGGCTTTGGACCACTTTTCTCCATCCCCTCAAAAATCACGGATGGCTTCACCGTTCCGTACGCTTTCTTTACTTGTATGTCTGCGGCTATCGGCTCCAATGCCACTTTCGCTCTCAATATGGCCGATGTGTGTCGATTCTCAAAGTCGCCCAAACAGGCTTGGATATCGCAATTGTGGGCTGGTCCCATTGCACTAACTCTCACTGAGCTTCTCGGTGCTATGCTTGGTGCTACCTCTCAGGTGGTCTATAACCAAGTTGAGTTTAACCCCGTCAGCGTCATTATGCTTTGGAATAACCGTCCAGCAAAGTTTTTTGCAGGTCTCATGCTTGCTTTCTGTAACATTGGCACCAACATTTCTGGTAACTCTGTTCCTTTTGGAAACGATATTATGGCGTTCTTTCCTAGGTACTTCAACATGCGCCGTGGCCAGATTGCTTGTGCTATCTTGGGTGTTATTGTCCAGCCCTGGTACATCATGTCTCAGGCATCTACTTTCATGTCGTTTATTAACGGTTATTCGACATTTTTGGGTCCCATCTGTGGTGTCATGATCTCTGACTACTGGATCGTGAGAAAGGCACAGGGTATAGACATTGTTGGCTCGTATCAGCCACATGGTCCTTATTGGTACTACCATGGCTTCAATCTGAAGGCTATCATTGCATGCATTGTTCCTATTGCCCTTAACTTCCCTGGCCTGCTCTACTCTATGGGCGCGAACGTCAAAAACAAAGGAATTGTCGAGTACTACTCAGTTACATGGGTTTCTGGAGTTGTAATTTCAGCCCTTGTGTACGTCTGCATCAACATGATGTTTCCGCCATCGCCAATTGAGCTTGAGGGAAAATATGCCACGGACAAGCTTGGAATTGTTACGATTCTTGAAGGGGAGAGTTTTCAAGAGTCAGATGGCGTCACATACGAGAAGCAAGATACCAAGGTCAATGAGAGTTTGGGTTGAATTAGATTTATAAAGGATAGGTTGGTAGAATACATTGATGTTTGAACTATGATTTTGCAATAAGGTGCCTTGCTTTAACTCAAATTTGCAAAGAGCTCCGCCATGAATGTTTCAAGGGGGCCAGACACAGACCTTCAGCGCGCTAAAGCCTAACCTTTTATCAACACTGTTGCACCTTACTAATAAAATAAAGAAGTTTAATAGGGTCTATTGCTGCTCTGGATAAGGAAGGACTGTTCTCATATGCTTCGCAATCTCAGCACGAGTTGTCACCCAGACACCCGGCTTTGAGTTGATGTAAGTTAAAAACTCCTTCACAGCGTGGGCCCGAGCTGGCCGACCAGCCACTCTGCAATGAAGTCCAAGACTCATCATTTTACCACCTTCCTCGTACAACATATCAAATGTGCGTTTCATGTAATCTAGCCATGCATCTACGCCTTGAAAGCCAGGAGTTGCCGAAAACTTCATGTCGTTAGAGTCATAGGCGTAAGGAACCATGAGAATATTATCCCCTCCAATTGATGACCAGTACGGTACATCATCTGAAAATGAATCAGCCAGCCATTGAAGCGAGATGCCTCGTTCTTTGAAGCAGTCTATGACGAGCCCGAGAGAGTGGGGGCTTGATCGACCAACGAACCAACCTGTCGGAGGGCTTCCAGACAGGCTTGTAACGGCATCAATTGCCTTTGAAATTTGAGATTTCTCTTCTTCCACTGAGAGCCCTTGGTTGTCGATCCATCGGTAGCCATGGCCGCCAATGTCGTTACCGGCGCTGACAACTGCATCAACCACAGCCGGATTCTTCTCAATAGCCATCCCGACCGCCAAGAGGGTGTACGGAGCAGCTGCTCCTGTAAAAATGCGATGCAGGCGCCAGAACCCGGCTCGAGCACCATAGTCATAGTGAGATTCGCAAGACCAGTTGCGCTGGCCAACCACCTGCGGCAGATCCTGGCGTTCCCAGAGAGCGGTTTCGGACCCGACATCACCGTTCAGCACAGTTCTTTCTGAACCTTCCCTTCGTTAGAATAGTTCTTTCCAATTCTCTACTTGTTTCTCATCTTACTCATAGTTGATGCACACCGAGACAGCCACTCTGGCACCACCGGGCCAGCAACAGTCCAAGCCTTTTTCGCCGTAGCCCACAAAGTCCCTATCAGCCAAGTAGCTTATGCCAGCCATCATGTAAGAAGAGAACCTTGAAAAAACTATACAGAGCTGTAATAGCTGGCATCCACAGGTCCTGCCAGAAATCCTGTATGCATTGTCTTGCTAGCTTACTTTTTTCGGCGCTTTAATCTAACCGGGACCGCCAACCGGCTAATAGGGGGTGGACGCAACTGCCGCGCCGGATAAGAAGATAAGCGGCTACCCATAGCCGCGCGGGTACGCGACTGTCTGGAAATTAGAGCCTGACAAAAAATCTCTCGAGACACTTGTACGGCTACCTTTAATTCTGTACCCGTGTTACTTAGTTGCACTATTCGCTTTTATAAAGCGCGCAGCCAGCCCACTCCTTACTCGCTCTGACGCTAGCAACGAATGATTGATCAGTTTGACTTGGTGATCAAAAATGGAGTCGTGGTGAATGCCTCAGGCACTATTTTCCCTCCAAACTCCGACATTGCCATCAAGAACGGAGTAATCGAGTGTATTGGCCGAAATCTCAATGCTGTCAAGGTGATTGACGCCCAAGGCGCCTATGTCACGCCAGGCGGCATTGATGGCCACGTCCACCTTGATCAGGTGGTATTGCAGAATGTGATTGGCGATACATGGCTCGAAGGATCAAAATCTGCCGTTTGTGGCGGAACTACCTCAATTGTGGCCTTTGCTGCACAAGAAAAGACTGATAACAGTGTGACTCAGGTGGTCAATACCTACCATAAAAAAGCCGCCAATAAGTCTTTTTGTGATTACAGCTTCCACCTCATTCTCACTAATCCAACAGATAATATTGTCAACGAGGAACTGCCGCAGCTCATGGAGGACGGCATCAGCTCTGTCAAGATCTACATGTCCTACGACAACCGCAAGCTTAGCGACGGTGACATCCTCAAAGTCATGAGCCAGGCGCGGAGACTCAACATGACTCCTCTCATCCATGCAGAGAACTGGGACATGATTGTGTTTTTGATTGAAAAGCTGCGAGCCGCTGGCTTAACAGACCCGTGGTACCATGCCGTCTCTCGACCTGGTGTTGTTGAGGACGAGGCTAGCTATCGTGCCATCTGTATGTCAGAGCTCATGGAGACGCCTATCGTTATTGTTCATGTGTCTACAAAAGCTGCAACGACCAACATTCGTGCTGCCCAAACAAAGTGCCAACCAATTTTTGCTGAGACTTGCCCTCAGTACCTCTACCTTAAAGCTGACCGACTTCGAGAACCTGATTTTGAAGGTGCCAAATATGTCTGCTCTCCGCCTCTCAGAGAGGATTTCGAGGATATCAATGCTCTCTGGGAAGGCATTTCCAATGGCACATTTACTGTTTTCAACAGTGATCACTGTCCATTCAAGTTTGATGATATTCAGGGCAAGAAGAGAGGTATCATCAATGGCGTAGCTCAGTTTGCCGAGATCCCAAATGGTCTTCCCGGTGTAGAAACCCGCTTGCCCCTGCTCATGAAGGGTGTGAGTGATGGTAAGATTTCTATCCAAAAATTCGTTGAGGTCACCTCCTACAACCCTGCAATGCTATATGGTTTTGAGAAGAAAGGACAAATCGCACCAGGCTATGATGCAGATATCGTCATTTGGCACAATGATACTTTTGGTTCAATGACCATCTCCAACGACAAGCTGCATCACAGATTTGATTATACGCCTTATGAGGGGCTTTCAGTCCAGAATTGGCCACGCATCACTCTCCTACGTGGTCAGACTGTGTGGAATAGAGATAAGGAGGGGTTGCAAGCTCCAACTTCTCCTGGAGGCAAATTTGTGAAGCGAATTGCCAACAGATTCACGACAAAGTACACTAAAGAAAGCATATTTTAAAAAATGTCGAAACGGGGATCACTGCATTATGGACACACGCTACTTATGTACAGTTCGTTAGATGTGGAATTAAAGCACTCAGAAACAGGAGTAGGACCACTGTCAAGTGGCTGTCAACTAGGACCACAGAAATAGTTTTCCAGAGGCGCTAGCTCCAGCAACCCAATTTTGCGTTGGATGAAATTGCACAACCGCTGGAACTGCGGTTAGGCTGTCATCGCCCAAATGTGCCAGTTGCTCGCCTGTCGAGCTGTAGACATCTATGAACCGGTTCATGTTAGCAATGGTAAACTTGTTCACACCGTCTACAGGACGTCTATGCCATCGGGATTTCAAAATAGACACCCATCGACCAGTTTGGCAATTATGTCTCAGCTTGCAGTAAGGTTTGAGAGGCTCCTCGATAATCGGGCTTTCAACACCTTTCAAATCAAAGAGGTTGATGGTATCGTCATAGCCGTTGCAGACAATTTGACCATTCTGGTTCCAGTCAGCGCAAGACACAGAGAGTCTGGACGAGTAGTAGGCCACCAGACCAGCTGGAGACTCGATGTCTGGATCGGTAGCATCACTCTTTTTAACGTCGATAGAGCGAATATCCCACACTTTCATGGTTCTATCGAGCGAAGCAGTACAAATCTGATTGGTGTTGAGAGGATTGACTGAAAATCCACCAATTTTTTTCTCATGTAGTTGGTACAGAGTTGTTGACGAATTGTGTGGGGTTCGCAAATCGTGGATTCCAAATTGACCCTCCAACGTGCAGAAATACAGCATGTTGTCAATAACATTGATCTCAGACATGCCTGTGGGATGGCGGGGATCGCCTGGCAGAACAAAGGCTTCTGTGGTGGTTTTCGGTGCATTGAGATCTAGGCAGCGCACAGACCCGTCATATGAAGATGTGTATACTTTGCTAGTGTCAATTGCAATATCATGAATGGCTCTGGTATGCACCCTTAGCGTGATTGTGCTCGGATCTTCGGAGCCAGTAGCGGTCATGTCCCACATACCGAGGTTGCCGACCTTGTCACCAACAAATGCTACCTTCTTAGAAGGGGATGGGTGCAGCGCAAGTGAAACAACACGCTCAGGAACAAGCTTAACATCGTTCGGGTCAAAATCTGAATACAGCTGCAGTGACGACATGGCCTTTCTACACTCTGTAATGTCGGGATCTGAGGCTGTGGTATTCTGAAAAAGATCAAAATAGTCACCGGTAGAAATTTTGTCAGCTACTTGATTCAACACCTCAAACGTTTTTGATGCCAAGTCATGGTCACCACTTTTGAGCAATGCTTCGAGTTTCTGTTCGCCGTCGACACGCGTGCGACGCTCTTGCTCCAGCTGTTTGAGAGCTTCGTAGGCAGAATTCTCTTCCTCTTTTTTAATTTCTGTATCGGCCTTTTCGCCGGCCAGTCGCCGGGACTTTCTCCGTGGCAGCTCGACAGCTTCCTTCTTTACGGCAGGCTTACGCTTGGCGGGAGCTTTCTTTTTCACCTTGGACTCGGTTTTGACATCGTCAAACACGCCCTGACCCAGAGACTCGAGTTCAAGCTGTTTGAGAAGTTCTGCATTACGCTGGAGATTTGCCTTCCGTTGCTCTTCTAAACTGGAGCTCATTAGTTCCCTTCACGTCGCTTGGAGGGGTCAGATTCAGGTCTACGCGTCGCATATTTGGGGCACGTGACCAAAAATTAAACATTAGCTTAGGGCAAGCGGAAAGTGAGATTGCGAGGATGTAGTGGAGAATCCAGGCCAAAAATGAAGCTTGAAAGCTCTGTATTGGCCATGAGCGCCTATTCATCAGTTGCATGGCCGTCAGAAATTTGCCGAACCGCTTGCCACGCTGAGGAGTTCGGGAAGCAGGTGCGAGAGGTTTTATCGCAGTCGAATCTAGCTAACACCTATAAATGGATTTTAGGTTAATGGATTGGGTACCCATTCACAGTTGGAAAGTAGAGAGTTTTACGGATGGACATTGCAACTCCTGCTTTCTCATATAGGGCAGATTCACGAGCTTCAGTAACTTATGCACTGCTCCGAACTAGGCAACTATATAGTGCCGCGCGTTATTGAACAGATCCCTCGATAATGTGTGTTAAAATTTGAAAACACAGAGTGTGATTTGCTTTGTTCAGCCAGAATAGTTTGCGATGAAATGATTTCTCAACGGATGAGATAAACCAGAGACAGATTTGGTTTTAGGCTCGAACCGTTTTTTTTTTGACAATCGTCTGATCATTCATCCGGCTTTACCGCTTCAATATGGCGTCAGGCGCCAACAACGCACATTTCCGCCCTGACACTTTCTGTTCACACCCGGGTGATTGTTTCTTTTTTTTTATTTGGAAGATTCAAGCCAAAATGTTCTTAATAATGGCGCCCTTTCGAAAAGAACAAGCCTGAAGGTTGTGAGAAAACTTGTCTTACCACAGGTTTGTTAAGCCGAAACAAAATTGAAAGTCAGCGCTCTTAAATCAACTGCTCTATGAGCTTACGAACTTTGCTTGGTTGGCATCCCTGAAATAGAATTGGAGTAATGAATAAGGGTTGTATGGATCAGGTTGATGGTAGCAGAGGAATAATGACAGCGCCAGATGCCTTTCATTGCACTTTGGTGCGGGATCTAGTGAACTCCCCTCTTGTCCCCTAGACTAGTCTCGAGAACTCACATTCTTAGCGACCATTCCTCTATGGTTTCCGCTTGAAATTGAAACTAAAGCATGTGGTGGGAAAGGGCATTCGGATCACAAGATGAGAAGCTGTACTATGAAAAGCTGTACTAAAAGGTACTATAACGAGATTACTAGACCTAGCAGAAACGTCAGATGGTTGGGCGTTTCAGACTATTTGGAGACAACAGGTAGGCTGGGTCACTAGCTCGATGAGGGTGCCAACCTGCTCGCGTTGGTAATTTGCAGAGAAGTGGCACGGGATTTGCGCCCCACTCAAGAGTAGTTGGGTGCCAAGCCGGGATTCGAAACGGTGAAAAGGCCCGTGGTGATTCAGGATCAACAACGCAATTTCCGCTTGCCAATTTTGTGCGGCCGCATACCAGCAAGTCACAAGTCGACTATTGGCCCAGTGAGTCAACCCTGTCTTGAGACGTCATCCTCTATTTTCCAACTCTCGTTCCCTATTTGGAACTGTATCACCACTAGCTAGCTGGGAGTCCGCAATAGTGTCATGGCCTTGGCGTGAATCCCATGCTGACGTTGAGAGCATGATAACGGGCCTTGACCAGCTCGGAGCCCCACTCGAAGCTGAGGCGTTTTTTTTTATTTAGGGGCAAGTACTGTAGAGAGAAACTGGCTTCCAGGAGCCCGTCTGACATAGGTCAGATAAAGTCTTACTTTCCATTCTTGCTTGCGGGCGATGACTTTCTCAACTCTACCATGAAGATCTTGCCAGGTTCGGCAAGGTTCCGGTATTCTGTGCTTCCAGAGGTAGCTTTCAGTTCGCTCGATGGGTGTGCCTGCGCATACAGCCTTAAATCTCAGTGGGAGAGCGTTCCAGAGTAAGAGCAACAAGAAGAACTCTCAACGCTGAAATATCCTTCGAGAATTTTTCTTTCCTGGCAATCTGTTCTTACTGTAAGGCCGTTAAGCGCGCCAGGCATGAGGGAATATATCAGCAAATGCACCTCTGACCCCGGCGCGACTAGAGAATCGTCATGCGCGTTCGCCGATCCCAACCTTTTATAGCATTCTTACGGGCGGCATTTACGAGTGATTGAGTAGACCATGCCTGACGAGCTGTGGGTGTGACGCAAAAGGGGGAAGACACCTGCAGCAAAAAGAAAATACAAAAGACGGCCTACTTATCTATAGTTGGATTTAGCGGTGGTAGAGGTGACTCCCCTGGTGCGGGGTACTACTATGAATTGCTGTAAAGGAAGCCCAATCCCGATCACCTTTGTCTCCAGCAGATTTATCTCTTCAAAATCGGCGACTTTGTGCCCCCCTCAGCGAAGTTTCTTGCTTCATTCCGCCCTTTAGAAGCCCCTTAACTGCTTGGTCCACTTCTTGCGCAGCGAGATGCGTGCGCTGCAACGCACGGTTAGACCTGCAGCGGCTGCCTCCCGGTACCCTTGCTAGTGTGTCTGTGAGAGTTAAAACGCCTAAAGCGAGATCAGACTATAAATATGAATGGGTAGCTTGGCGACTATTTTCTCGAACCACCTCACCAAAAAACGAGCGCAATGTTCTTGCCGCGTAGGCTGCCGGTCATTGCAGCAGCTTTTCTCACAGTACTGCTGCTCTATTCAATCGTTATAGCCTCGTCCTCTACCAGCCAACACTTGCTGGAAAAAACCCAGACATTCAAGGACTCCTTCAAAGTAACAGTTACCACTACCGCCACCGAAACCTATCTCGATATTCGGCGAGAGACTGAGACGACTACCGCTACCAGTGTCGTGACCACCACCGTCGTTGAGCGTGACGCTGCTGCCACAGCCATCCGGCCCACGTATTCGCGAGAGCCAATAGCGCTAGGAAACACTCGAAGTCAAAAAAATCGCTATGACAGCGTGGAGGTGTGGCGTCCGCAGGACGTGATGCAGGACGTCACGGCCAAGCTGCCACAAGTGCTTCTAAACCCTGAGCTCAGCAGAACAAACTTCGAGTCAGACAAGGACTACATTAAGCTACCGCTTATGAGCTCTCCCATGGAAATCGGGGGCCTTAAATCCGAAGAGATTTTTCTAATGATCAAAACCGGAGCTACTGTCGCCTGGCAACGGCTTCCGGCCCACATCTGGGGCACTCTGCCGCACTTTCCAGTTTTTGCTTTGTACTCCGATGCTCCAGGCTCCATAGCTGGCTATGAGATTGTCAACATTCTGGCCAACTTATCGTCTACAACTCTTAGCACTCCCCAATTCAACCTGTATCATGCCCAGCTCAAAAACCACGACCTGCGCGGCAATCGTCTGCCGCATGAAGTCACGTCAGGTAGTGAAAAGCTTGACAGGGCTGCGTGGGATCTTGACCGCTTCAAAAATGTTCCTATGCTACAACATGCTTGGAATAGAAACTCAGAGTGCAAATGGTACGTTTTTATGGACGCTGACACCTTTGTCTTTGCTGACACACTTGTTGAGTTTCTGTCAACCATCGACTACCATGAAAAAAAGCTGGTTGGGTGCAGTGCCAACGTAGAACCGTATGATTTTGCTCATGGTGGTTCTGGTGTTGCTATTTCGCATGCAGCCATGGAGGCTGCGTTTGGTGAAGGTCAGGATCGCGCTGCTGAGTACGAAGGCATGGCTGATGAGTGGTGCTGCGGCGACGCTGTCGCCTCCGAAATGATCAAAACCACAAGCGGTATCAGCGTTCATCACTATAAAGGCTTCCAGGGCGAGCCGTGGCATGCTGTTTACATGTGGCAAGATATGTTCTGCGAGAGGCTCATCACTCTTCACCACGTTGCTGCCAGCGACATTGAGCGCATGTACCAGTACAACCGTTTGCGCAAGAACCGGCCATACCATCAAAAGTCTATGACCTACGGAGAGCTCTATGAGCAGTTCTGGATGCCCTACTTGACAGATCGCATCAATAACTGGGACAACTTTGCCAACTACATTGAGTACAACAAGCAAAAGTCCAAGGACGAAGGCAAAGTGGGTCTCAGCGAAGGAGGAGATATCGAGCTTCCGTGGGAGTCGGCTGATGCCTGCGAGCGCGAGTGTCTTGATTCTGTTAGCGGATGTATGAGTTGGCGATGGTCGGCGGGCAGTCAAGTGTGCTATGTCGATTACCGCATCCGACTGGGCGTCGCCGTCGCCGACTGGATGCGTGAAGACGTGACGGTCGTTTCTGGCTTCAACTTGAGGGAGACAAAAAAGATGCGCGAGGAACACTCGGAATGCACTACGCTCCAGCCGGACGACACCATACATGAAGGATGTTTCTGGGACAAGACGTGCTAGATAGAGAAAGGGGTAATAATTATTTAATCAGTGAGAAGCATCGGTATTTATGCATTTTCTATATGAGCATCTAGAAAATGGGCTGGGGAGGGCTCCAGTCGTAGGGGTTGTTGAAGCGAAGTCCAACGTCGAGGGCCGAGATGGCAGCCAGCTCCTTCTCGGTCAGGTCAAAGTCAGTGGAAGCGAAGTTCTCTTTAATGCGGGCCTCAGAGTTGGACTTGGGGATGACAGCAATGTTACGCTGGGTGGCCCATCTCAGAATAACCTGGGCGGTGGACTTGCCATGAGCCTCGGCAATGTCCTTGACCTCCTTGCGCTCGAGCACCTTCTCGGTGACATGGGCACGGTCCATGCCCATCTCAAGGAACGATTGCGGGCCAAAGGTAGAGTATGCAGTAATGGCAATGCCCTGGGACTGGACCCACGAGATGAGCTGTTCCTGGGTGAGGTAAGGGTGGTGCTCGATCTGCAGGACGGCGGGCCTAATCTTGGCGTAGGTCAGCAGATCACGGATGAGGCCAGCGTTGAAGTTTGAGATACCAATGTTCTTGACGAGGCCCTTCTCGACGAAGGACTCCATGGCACCCCAAGTCTCAGAGATGGGGGTGTTTTGGCTGTAGGCGACCTTCTTTTCAACATCAGTGTAGATCCCAGGCGGGTATCTAACGGCCGGATCGACATACTGCATGGCAATGGGGAAGTGGATGAGGAACAGATCAAAGTACTCGAGGTTCCAGTCCTTGAGGGAGCGCTCGAGAGCAGCCAGGGCGTGGTCCTTCTGGTGGAAGGTGTTCCAGAGCTTGGTGGTAATGAAGATATCCTCACGCTTGATGAGGCCGTCCTTGATGGCCCGGTTGACACCCTCACCGCACTCCTTTTCATTGCCATAGTCCTGAGCACCGTCAATCAGGCGGTAGCCGGCCTTGATGGCGTTGTAGATAGTGTCGGCACAGGTGGCCTTGTCGACTTTCCAGGCGCCGAAGCCAACGAGGGGCATCTTCTGGCCCGAGGGCGAGAGAGTGATGGTGTGAGCGGACGACATTGTGCGGAATTGATGTGGTAGAGAGGTGAAGAAACGTGCAGAACGCAGCATTTCTCTGCCCGGGGAAGTGAGGCATATTTATAGTGGGAGAAATCGAGCGGGGTGGGTTGCGGGTGGGGGAGGCAGGCTGGGGGATTCGATAGCCCGGTCAATTCCGGATTTAGAGCAGGAATAAGAATGTAGAGAGGGGAGGTGGGGGGGAGCGGGCTGGACAGTGGGGGTACAGCGTGACTAGGGGTGTCGAGGTCAGTCCTTTGGTGCCGCGCGGGGCGCCGGGGGAG